>CM050517.1:4133500-4248500 GCA_027563665.1 Antrozous pallidus | reverse complement strand
GATTCATCCTTTAGCTTAACCCTTTCTCCTTTCCTAAATGCAGGCCCATCAGCGCCTCGCCAGGAGCAGATTTGTCCCAGGAAAGGAGAGAGGAGGCAGAGCACCTGGTGAAGAAAACGTGAGGAGGCCGAGGTGGGGGCGGGGGGGCCAGCTCTAAAGACAATGTGTGTGTGGCGGGGGGAACCATTCCTGTGTGCAGGGAGCAAGACCGAACCCTCCACCCAAAGACAACATTCACATATGCACATGCCCCCACATATGTGTAAACCTGTGTGCACAAGCGTGTGTGAGAAAGAACACACACAAACATGCACCCACCACTCTCCCCCTCTGGGTGCTGCACATGACAAGCAACCCAGGACAAGAAGACTGGGCCCAGGTGACCCGAGGGAGGCAGGGAGCTGCCGCCACTGCCCCTCCCAGCAGGCGCCAGGTGTTGCCCTGAGCGGCACCCCACCAGGAAGTGCTTTCTGACTTAGGGTCCGTGCCACCGCCAGTGAACATGTATGGAGAGTCTGCAGAAAGCTGCGGGAGCCCTGAAACACCTGAGAGGTGGAGAGATTGACCCCTCATGGAGGATACGCTTCTCACATTCACATCTGCCCCCCATCATCCTCAGCCCACCCCACCTGCACTTTGCACCTGCATACCGCACCTGCACGGCACACCTGCACACCACACCTGCCCACTGCACCCGCACACTGCACCTGCACACCGCACCTGCACGCCGCACCTGCACGCTGCACCTGCACACCGCACCTGCACACCACACCTGCACGCTGCACCTGCACACCGCACCTGCACACCACACCTGCACGCTGCACCTGCACACCGCACCTGCACACCGCACCTGCACACCGCACCTGCACACCGCACCTGCACACCACACCTGCACGCTGCACCTGCACACCGCACCTGCACGGCACACCTGCACACCGCACCTGCACGGCACACCTGCACACCACACCTGCCCACTGCACCCGCACACTGCACCTGCACACCGCACCTGCACACCGCACCTGCACGCTGCACCTGCACGGCACACCTGCACACCGCTCCTGCACACCGCACCTGCACGGCACACCTGCACACCACACCTGCACACCGCACCTGCACACTGCACCTGCACGGCACACCTGCACACCGCACCTGCACGGCACACCTGCACACCACACCTGCCCACTGCACCCGCACACTGCACCTGCACACCGCACCTGCACGCCGCACCTGCACGCTGCACCTGCACGGCACACCTGCACACCGCACCTGCACACCGCACCTGCACACCGCACCTGCACACCACACCTGCACGCTGCACCTGCACACCGCACCTGCACGGCACACCTGCACACCGCACCTGCACGGCACACCTGCACACCACACCTGCATGCTGCACCTGCACGGCACACCTGCACACCACACCTGCACACCGCACCTGCACGCTGCACCTGCACGGCACACCTGCACGGCACACCTATGGGCCGGCCTGGGCCATCGCTGGGCAAGGCCTCCTCCTGGTGCTTCTGTCCGCAAACTTGGGGCCTCTTCTTTTCCTTTCCTTCCTGTTTCTTTTAAATTGTGTGAAATATTGCTCCCTACTTTTCAGGTCAGTTTCCTTTTTTATAAAAGTAACACCTGGAGATAATTTAAGAAAGAGCAGCTGACGCCGCCCCACCCCAGGCCTGCTCTCCCCTCCAGGGCCATTCTCTGCTCAGTCCAATTTGTGCATAACGTGCACATACTACAGATTCATGATTTTACATTCTAGGTTTTAGCGACTGACTTATTGTAGAAGATCAGGTGCAGCGTGCAGGTGCGGTGTGCAGGTGTGGTGTGCAGGAATTTAACTTCCCATTAAGATTCAACTACCCATCACCCCTTCCCTCCCCACCCTGCCTCGCTACTTACACATTTTATTAAATCATCACCCCCTGTTTACATTACTGTCCAACATGTAAATATTATTCCCGATGAGTCATACAGCGTCTCAGCATTAGATTTATTTCCTATAAAACTTTCTTTGGTGCTTGTCTGTTTCCTGGGATTTCTCTGTGCCGTCATCACCCGCTCAGGCTCCGGCCGGATTTTCCGTCCCCTCTGGAGCCGGTCACACCCTCTGGTGATCTGCCAGGCCCGAGGGCTCTCCGGGCCTGAAGGACCTTTGGCACTGGCCACCCTCCCAAATGGAGTCCCTGCTGGCTGCCTGCCTTGTTACTCTCTTCCTTGGGTTATGTCCTCATTTCGATGGAGGTCACCCTTTAAGAGCTTTCTGACTAAGGCTGCCTGGGGATTAGGTCTTTTTTTAGGTAAGTCTGTGCTTTTAGTAGCTACTTGAGAGGGATGAAGCAGGAGGAGCAGGCAGCTCCGATGCCAGGCCGGCCCATAGGTGATGGAGGGTTCACCCCGTAGTGGCCGTTGAGACCAGGCTTGATGTCCTGTTTGAAGGTCTTGACGTTACATGCCCAACATGCTGCCCACCATCTCCGGCAGGACGATCATGTCCCACAGGTGCAAGGTTGTCACGTCCTGCAGGTGTGTCTTCACCGCGTCTGGCTTCTCCGTGGGCAGGGCCTCCCCAGCCTGGCGCAGGCGCTTCAGGAGAGCTGCTTCCTTGCCTGCGGGACACTGGCGGATGCTGTACAGCTGCCGCAGCTGCTCACAGGTGCTGAGGCTGCCGGTGGAGAGCAGAGGTGTACTTCCATCACGATAGGAGAACTTGGGGAAGGTCTGCTTCTGCTCCACTCCTGCCATCTTCCCGGTTCTTGGGGAAGAACCGGTTAGATGTTTCCACACCTTTATGGTAGACAGCTGATGGCCACCAAAAGCCACTCTCCCTCACTCCACATGCTGCCTAGCTGGGCTGTGTCTCTTACCTTCCTCAACAGTTCAGCGTGGCCTGGGCCAAGAGCCTGTCCCTGGAACACGTGTGAAAGTGAGGCTTGCCCCTCCGGACCTGGCCACTGGCCTCCCTCCTTTTGTCTGCGGGAGCCTGTGCTTGTGAGCCAGCCTTGCCTCTGCAGACTGTGGCTCTCTCCTGCCCAGATGCAGACACAGCACAGTGCCAGCCCTGGAGCCACAGGGGAGGGCTGTGGGCCTCCCGCTCCTCCGGCAGGTGTGTGCTGCTGGCGTCAGACCTCCCTGCTCTCCTGGAACCCCTGGCAGCAGACCCTCCCCAAAGTGGAGGAGGCGGGGCGACCTTGGTCGCCACTGTGCATCTCTCCATCTCCCAAAGCTGTGTCTCCTGCAGTCCCCTCGTCGCTTATTCTCTCTGTCCTGTAGGCACACAGCTTTGACCCAGGGCAAAGGTCCACTCCACTGTGTGGATTAAATGGAAGTACACCTCTGGTTCATTTTTATAAATCACATTAAAGGCTGGGTGCATGAAATTCATGCATGGGTAGGGTCCCTAGGCCTGGCCCGCAATCAGGGCCAATCGGGGCCTTCTGGCTGCCAACTGGGGCCTTCCTTTATTCTGCGCCAACCCCTGGTGGTCAGTGCACGTAATAGCGGCCACTGGTCTCCCAGTCAAAGTCCTGTGATGACAATTTGCATATTAGGCTTTTATATCTATAACTAGAGGCCCAATGCACAAAATTTGTGCAAGAGTAGGCTTTCCTTCTCCAGGCTATTGACACTGGCTTCCCTCTAGCACCTGGAACCCAGGCTTCCCTTACAGCCCCAGTTTTCATCCAGAAAGACATCAGTCTAATTAGCATATTATTATAGACTAGAGGCCTGGTGCACAAAATTCGTGCATGGAGGAGGGTGTCCCTCAGCCTGCACCCTCTCCAATCTGGGACCCCTTGAGAGATGTCCAATTGTCTATAGAATCGGGCCTAAATGGGAAGTCGGACATCCCTCTCACAATCCAGGATTGCTGGCTCCTAACTGCTCACCTGCCTACCAGCCTGATTACCCCCTAACCACTACCCTGCCAGCCTGATTGATGCCTAACTGCTCCGCTGCCAGCCTGTTTGCCCCTAACTGCCCTCCCATGCAGGCCTGGTCTCCCCCAACTGCTCTCCTCTGCTGATCTGGTCACCCCTAACTGCCCTCCCCTGCAGGCTTGATTGCCCCCAACTGCCCCCTCTTGCAGGCCTGGTCCCTCCCAACTGCCCTCCCCTGATGCCCATCTTGTGGTGGCCATCTTGTGTCCACATGGGGGCAGCCATCTTTGACTACATGGGGGTAGCCATCTTGTGTGTTGAAGTGATGGTCAATTTGCATATTACTCTTTTATTAGATAGGAAAGAGGCCTGGTGCACAGGTGGGGGCAGCTGGTTTGCCCTGAAGGGTGTCCCAGATCAGGGTGGGGGTTCCCTTGGGATGTGGGGCAGCCTGGGCGAGGGGCCTGTTGTGGTTTGCAGACTGACCATGCCCCCCAGCCACCCAAGTGGAAGCCCTGGTATCTGGGATTTATTTATCTTCTATAATTGAAACTTTGTAGCCTTGAGTGGAGGCCTAGGCTGGCCAAGGTGTGTGGAAAGCTTGGCTTCCTCCATTACCAGGGAAACCCAAGTCTCCGGCTTGCTCCGTGGCCAAAGCCATCTTGGTGGGTTAATTTGCATACTTGCTCCTGAGTGGCTGGTGGGTGTAGCAGAGGTATGGTCAATTTGCATACTTTTTTTTTATTAGATAGGACAGTAAAAGCATAATAAGCAAATCGACCAAATGACTGAATGGCAGATTGACCATGCTATGACAAGCACTGCTGCCAGTCCAGCCAAGACAGTTGTGATGTGATTGGTCAGGGGGCCCCGCCATTGCCCTATGATTGCCCTGCAGAGGAAGGCCCAGGCCACCCTCTGTGGGGCGATGGATAGAGGGCCTCCATGATCAATCGCACCAAAGGGGGAGGTCCAAACCACCAGCTGGCAGGGCGATCAATTGGGTGGGGTTGGAGGGGCTCCACTATCGCCCCAAAGAGGGATGCCCCGGCCACCCTCTATACAGCAATCGATTACAGAGCCCTGGTCAGGAGGGTGGGCCTCCTGCTGGGCGATGGATCTGTGAGCCTTGTGATCGATCGCCCCACAGAGGGAGGCCCAAACCACTGGCCAGCAGTGCTATGGCGGGTGTGCGGGGCTGGCCAGCAATTGCCCTGCAGAGAGAGTCCCAAGCCTGCCAAACAATTGTACCCCACGCCTGTCACCCGCAGAGGGAGGCAACTCATGGTGAGGAAGAGGGTAGTGCCCCACAGATGGCAAGCAGTGACAGTGGCAGGGGCAGGGCCAGCTGCTGGCAGCTGGGGGAAGGAAAGCCCCAATCGGCTCTGATCACCGGCCAGGCCTAGGGACCCTACCCAAGGGTCCCAGAATGCGAGAGGGCACAGGCCCAGCTGAGGGACACACCTCTCCGTGCATGATTTCATGCACTGGGCCTCTAGTCTATAGATAAGATCCAGCCCAGAGCCCGGGAGGGGCAGGTGCCGTGTGGCTAATGGATGAAGGAAAGACCAGGAGACGGGATCCTCTCCCTTCCGACAGCTCACAGCCTGGGTGGGTGGAGGCTGGGTTGGAGGGAAGGGACAGCAAGTATACAGACAGATTCCTGCATCAGAACTCAGAAAGGAACAGAATGCTGGGCGGGAGGGCAGACACAGGTGAGGAGCAGCACAGAATATGAGTGGTGCTGGGGGTGAGGGAGCAGCACCCTCCTGTGGGTGCCAGTACGAGGCAGAGAGTCCAGACCTGCCCACCTCCGGGGGCACCACCACAGCTGGGGAGGCAGGGGCAGGGGAGAGGTGTGTGAGGAGGGCTGTGCCTTGGGGAAGCTGGGGTGCAGAGACCCTAGGGCAGAGGTCTGCAGGGGCTCAGATCCCACGGCTCTGACACCAGTGGCCCCGTGCTGGGCAGTGCAGCCAGCGAGCGGCGCCCTCCAGTGGGCTGCGGGGCAGAGACCCAGATGGTGCCCAGCAGAGCTGGGACCCGCCTTTGATGGGGTTCTCAGCCCGCCTTGGGCATTTACTGGCTGTTGAGTCTTCGGCTAGTTACTTACAGTCCCTGTGACTCTGCCTCCCCCTGTAACACAGGAATAACGGCCACATCTGTCCCCCTCCGCTGTCTGCACCCGTCACCTCCAGCCTCACCACTGCAAAGCCTCGCTGCCCCTGCTTCCGCCTTTGACCCCAGGCCGACTCCACGGCTGCGCAACCTGAGCGGCCGGTGGCACAGGGTCCCACACTCAGAAGGGCCTGCACCTGGTTTAACGCTCTGCTGTCGTCATCCTGAAGTTCTTCATCATTTTATTTATTTATTCTAATATGTATTTGTTGATTTCAGAGAGGAAGGGAGAGGGAGAGAGAGATATAAACATCAATGCTGAGAGAGAATCATTGATTGGCTACCTCCTGCACTCCCCATACCCCCTACTGGGGATGGAGCCCACAACCCAGGCATGTGCCTTTGACTGGAATCGAACCCAGAACCCTTCGGTCCCCAGGCTGATGCTCTATCCACCGAGCCAAACCAGCTAGGGTGTCTTCATCATTTTAGAACAGGGTCCCATCATTTCATTTTGCACTAGGCTCTGCAAATTATGTAACCAGTCCTGTCCCCAACAGCCAGTTCCCCACTCAGTAACAAAAGCAATCCTGTTAAAATTGAAGTCAGACCACATTCCTCCTGGGATTAGAATTGGCTTGTATCCATCCAAAGCAGAAGCCAAAGTCTTTCTCTCTCCCCCACCCCTTTCTCTCTCTCTCTCTCTCTCTCTCTCTCTCTCTCTCTCTCTCTCTCTCTTTCTCTCTCTCTCTCTCTCTCTCACACACACACACACACACACACACATATACACACATACACACACACACACATACATACACACATACACATATATACACACACACTCATACACATACACTCTCATACACATACACACACACACACACACAAACACACACACACTTCTGACCACTGACCACATTTCCTACCGTTTTCCCCTCCTCCCTCTGCTTGGCCTCCTCCTTCCTGCCCCAGGGCCTTTGCACTGCCCTGCCTCTCCAGCGCATCCTTTGCCCCACTGTTTCCACTGCTACAATCTTACCTCAAGTCTCTGCTCAAAAGACACCTTCTTGGTGAGGCCTTTCCGAACCTCCTTGTTTAAAATGGTCTCCCCATACCCGGCCTTCCCCACTCTGCTTCCGCTCTAGCGCTCACCACCATCTACCCTCTTCTTGGTTTACTTCTTGTTCTAACTCCGTCCCCAGGTAACGTGCGGGTTCCTGTCGCTTGCATGCCCTGCTGGGCCCCACCGCCCAGATCTGTGCCTGGCGCAAAGGAGCTCAGTAAAGGTGTATGGCGTGCACGGCTGATTGAACAAGACCCCATGGGCTCCCTGCAGCCTCTGACGGATGACAGGCACCGAGCACTTAGTGCAGCGCACAGTAGGTGCTCAGGAAAGAGGCACTCCTTTCTGGGGTTGGGGGCGGGCTCCCAGTGAGTGCGGCAGGGAGCATTCCCATCCTGTGACACAAAAGTGAGGCCCCGCGGCAGGCAGGGCGGCAGATGACAAGCGGGAAGCCAGGGAAGCAGAGCTCACCCGCAGCTCAGTCTAGATCAGCCCCACCTGGTGGGGGCCCTCCCGTCAGGTCAGCGGGGCTGCCCTTCCCGCGTGGCCCTGGGCCACCGGCTGCCCAGCGGGGAGGCCTGGCTGCTCCGTCCCGGGCCCACTGTTCTCTGCCACCGCACAAGGGCTGGGAAGGGCTCAGAGGAGCCAAGGCCGGAGCCGGGTCTGCGGGGGCCCAGCCAGAACGTGCCCCAGGCCCTGCCCTGTCTGCCTGGAGGGACGGGCAGTGGTGGCCAGTGAGGCTGAAACAGGGCAAGAGGGGGCGGAAAAGCTTGCTGGGCCCTGTGGTGTCCTCGTGGCCAGGTCCCCACTATGTCCTGCTGCTGCAGCCCCTCCTCCGGGGGCCCAGAATCTCAGTGTCCCCAGCGCTTCTCGACATGGCAGTGAGAAGCCAAGCCTCAGCTTCTTCACCTGTGGAGCCGGGACAACACAGCACTGCTCACAGGTGGCTGGCTCTGCGGCTGGGGGTCTCTGGTGGGGCTGCACCCAGCGCTGCCCGCCCCCTGCCCTGCGGGTCCTCCTACCGCCCTCACTGTTGCAGCCCCCGGGCCCTCAGCGAACAACTCCCCGGCCACGGACCCCCCAGGCCTGCCCACGGGGAGGGCTGTCAGAGACAGGCGGGCAGGCCCAGGATGGATGGCCACTCCAGCCTGTGGACCCAGCCCGGCAGAACCAGGGCAGCGGTAATGGGCTGGTGGCCCCCAGCTACAACTAACTTCATTTTCTGCCAAATGAAATGAGCGCCGGCGTTGGCTCACACGCACTTATTCAATTACCTTCTTGGCCCTGAAGGACCCGCAGAGAAACAGGCATAACTAAGAGGCATCGGCAGCCCCGGGCGCTCATCCCTGCCCATCACCCGGGCCCAGCCCTGACCTTCCTGCCGCACAGGCCCGCGGCCGAGTGCCCCAGCCCCGAGTAGATCCTCCCTGGCTCCCACCGCTCCCTCCGACAGCCAGTCCCCAGCAGCTCCGGGCCCCGCTGGCTCCGCCTGCCCGGCTGGGGCTCTCTGGGGAGCTGGCCTCGCAGGCCTCTGGTTCCTCTGTAAAATGACGGAAACGTCCGTCCGTGTGAGCTGGCAAGTGTTGCTCTTGCAAGAGGTTGTGGTCCTAGCTCCAGGGTCAAAATGTGAGCGTTCCTGAAAGGGAGGAGAGACCAGGTTCCCCTCCCACCTGCCCCACCCACCCTCTGCAGCTCCTGAAGAGGTCCAGGAACACCAGCTCTCCTATGCCACGTCTCCTATGGCTCCCCTCACTGTTCCTCCATTGCCTTCTCTGCCTGGGGCTCCGATGCACCTTTCAGGCCCACCCTGGGAGCCCCGCTCCGCCCCGGGGAGCCTGAAGCCCAGCCCCCTCCCCCCAGGCAGGAGGGTTAACCTCTCCCTCCTCAGCTCCCACAGCACCTCTACGTGCCTCTGTTGTTCCTGAGGGTCCTGCATCGGGGGGACAGACGCTGTGGGCCACTGTCCCCATCACCACGTGAGGGCCTAGATCTGAGTTCGGGGTTGGAAAGTGTAGCCCCTGTGGTCCCGTCACTGAGGCCTTGCTCCCCATTTGTAATGATAACAACAGCCAGTACTGGAGGCCTGTCGGGTCGGACACTGTGCTAAATGAGTTTTACTAGCATTCTGTCTTTGAAATGCCACGATAACCCTAAGAACATGACCCCCGCTTTACAGACGAGGAGACAGGCTCAGTGAGACTAACACGCTTGTCCAAGGTCACATCACAGGTGGCAGCATGCAGCTCTGAGTAGGTCCTCTCCCCTCTGCAGCCCCCCCACCCCCACCCCCCCGTCTCTCCTCTCCTGGCAGATGGAAAGATGGCAGCAGGCGGCCTCTGGGCCCCGCCGCTCGGAGGTGCTGGGAGTTCAGTTCTTTCTGGTCGCTGTCCAGCCTCTATCCCACCAGCACCTGGCTACCTCCCAACATGCTCCCAGGACTGGTGGGTGACATCACAGCCTCCTAGTCCAGGGAGCCCCGCTGACGTACAGAGTGCTCACCATCGCCCCCCCCCCCCAATCTCCTCAGATTCTGGGGTTCCCTGGGGCAGGTGGAGGCCAAGGAGTAGGAAGAGCTTCTGTGCATGGCCTGGGGCCCCTTCTCCCCCAAGGGGAGCCAACAGGAGCCCAGTCAGACCCCAGCCAGGATCCAGGCTAGAAGTTCCCAAGTGGGTTCAGGAACTGGGGACTCTGCTGGGGAGCCACCAGCTTCCTCTGACCTTGAGGGGCCAGACAATGACCCCCCGCAGCTTGCGTTTCATCCTGGCTTTCTAGGGAGGGAGGAGATGGCCGAGGGTTCTGGGCCACTCAGAGGAAACTGGGGATGCAGGTGAGTGAGTTCAATGCATCAACCATCTCTGGGAACTTGCTGTGAGCACCCAAGGCTTGTGTGAAGCCCTCAGTGCCCCAGGCTCTGGGCAGAGCCCTATACCCTGCCCTCCCTAGAGCCCCCATCCCAAAGACCCACTAATTAGGACACACCTGTTCAGCCCTAAATGCTCCCCCGACTTGAGGCACTCACACCCACACTTGAATGAAGTACAAGTACACACTCAACCTCGTGCACCCATCCACACTCACACTTGTGCACGCATGCACACTCATACTCGTGCACCCATCCACGCTCATGCTGGTGCACACATATGCACTCACACTCATACTCCCATCCACACTCACACTTGTGTACACATGCACACTCACACTGGTGCACACATGTGTACTCACACTCATACTCCCATCCACACTCATACTTGTGTACACATGCACACTTACACTGGTGCACACATGTGCACTCACACTCATACTCCCATCCACACTCACACTGGTGCACACATGTGTACTCACACTCATACTCCCATCCACACTCATACTTGTGTACACATGCACACTTACACTGGTGCACACATGTGCACTCACACTCATACTCCCATCCACACTCACACTGTTGCACACATGTGTACTCACACTCATACTCCCATCCACACTCACACTTGTGTACACATGCACACTCACACTGGTGCACACATATGCACTCACACTCATACTCCCATCCACACTCACACTTGTGTACACATGCACACTCACACTGGTGCACACATGTGTACTCACACTCATACTCCCATCCACACTCATACTTGTGTACACATGCACACTCACACTGGTGCACACATGTGCACTCACACTCATACTCCCATCCACACTCACACTGGTGCACACATGTGTACTCACACTCATACTCCCATCCACACTCACACTTGTGTACACATGCACTCACACTGGTGCACACATGTGTACTCACACTCATACTCCCATCCACACTCACACTTGTGTACACATGCACACTCACACTAGTGCACACATGTGCACTCACACTCATACTCCCATCCACACTCACACTTGTGTACACATGCACACTCACACTGGTGCACACATGTGTACTCACACTCATGCACCCATCCACACTCTCACTCGTGCACCCATCCACACTCACACTTGTGCACACATACGCACTCACACTCATGCACCCATCCATACTCAATGCTGGTGCACACACTCACACCCACGCTGGTGCACACATGCACACTCACACATGGCTGGACACAACCGAATGAGAACAGGGAGTATCAGCAAAAAACAACCAACAACAAAGAAACAGAAACAGTAACAAGAGAATGTGAGCGAGAAAAGAAAAACCCAAAACAGAAATGGACAGCAGAAGAAATAAGGACCAGGCAGGAAGGCAGGGAGACAGAGAAGTGTGGGTGCCACAGATGGAGTGTGCTCTCCCTCCACCTCGCACCTTCACTCTGCTCTTGGAGGCCCTCGCAGGGCAAGGTCAGGGAAGGCAGTGTGCCCCGCTGAGGCCTGCGCAGGGGAGGGGGGCGGCCACGCTGTGTACCAAGGGAAGGGAGTGATGACACGCCCTGGAACTGTGGTCTGGAGAGTGGAAGACTGCGTTGAGGGCCGCTTGGGGAGGGAGCGGCTAAGAAGGGCAGAGGCTTCCTGCAGGCCTGGAAGAGGGAAGGGGGGCAGCTGCTGACTCCAGCACTCTGGTGCCAAAGCCACAGCAGGGCGAGGGTGGGAGGGGAAGCCGGGCTGAGTTCACACACTGATTCATCCACCAACGGGTGGGTACGGGGAGCCGCTGCTGTGCTGTGCACTGGGGACCCAGTGGGCAGACTAGGAGCCCGTCCTTGAGGGAGGGCAGCCTGCAAGGAGCAGACAGCGGCCGCTGCGTCTGGGGCAAGTGCTGCTACGCACGGTGCCGGGGCAGACGTCAGAGACCAGGGATGGCTGCGCGGAGGAGGTGACGCGTGAGCTGGCATCTGAAGGGGGAAGAGGAGTTAGCCGGCTGGGGCGGTGAGGCCAGCGTGCTGGGCAGAAGGGCCTGCCGAGGTGTGGCTGGACCGCGGGGTGATGGCGGGTTCGCCTGGGGAGGGCTTTGGGCTATATTCTGAGGACAAGGAGGCACTGGAGCACATTAAGCAGGGAGGTGATGTGACCGGAGTTGTTTCAAGGGAGCCTCTGGGAGAAGGGATTGCAGCAGTGGGGGGCAGGGGAGGGTGAAGGGCAGCGCCGTGAGGAGTCCTCGCTGTGGGGGATGGAGGTGGTGGGTAGGGCAGTGGCTGTGCAGATGGATGTGGTGATGAATAAACTGCCCAGAAGGCACAGTGAAGGGGAAGGTCCTAGACGGTCAGTCAGGCTGGGGTGGGAGAGGCAAAGGGGAGCCCCAGGGGGGGTAGCCCACCCCTTTCCCCCAGTGGCTGGCATGTGCTCATGAACCACAGCCACTTCCTGCCTCCAAGTGGTGGCATCTCTGAGCTGGTCTGGAACGCTCCGTCCAAGGGAGAGCCACGCTGGTCAGGGCGGCTTCCTGGTGGAGGGTCGGGCCGGGCCAGGTGCGCGGGGAGCTGTCCCGGGGCAGAGGTGCTCCCAAGACAAGGCTGTGGGAAGAGGCTTGGCAGCAGGCATCGTGCAGCTGATTCCGAGCTTCGGACAGTGGCCGCGGAGGGAACTTGGCCACAGTCGGGACAGAAATAAACTGGCCTTGGTTGCATAACGGGAAATGCCAGGTCACCGCTGGCCCGTGGCAGCGGGGCTGTGTGTTATTTGTGTCTCAGATCACATATTAGGGGCCCTACACTGCTGTTCGTGAGCGGATAAGAAGTCAGTGTGGTGTCTGGCTTCTTACAGCAACAAAACAGAAACAGGAACCAGGGACCAGCGCATGGCCTGACTCTCCAGGCCCTGGTCCGGGCTACCCCTCACCGCCACCAGCTCAGGTGGAGCCCCCCTCCGCACCCCGAGGGCCATCAGCTCAGCCAGTGGTGGTGTTAGGGCCCCCAGGACTTTCCCAGCCAGGTGGGGAGGGGAGGTGGGTGAGGGGGGGGACGCCACGCCTTCTTTTCCAGGGCCAGGTTGGGCACTGCCAGGGACCAAGCAGGCAGGAGGCTCCCGGGCAGCCTGGTGAAATGCGACCTTCCGCCTGGCTGGGGAGGGGGGCATGCATGGGATCCTCCACACACTTTAAACCAGGCCTCAGGACACCAGGACCCCTCTCATGCCTGCAGGCGCGGCCCTGTTGGGTGTGGGGGGACCTGAGGTGGCGGGTGTCCGCCACAGGAAGGACAGCTGGGCGGTGGGCAGGCAGGGCCCAGGCTGTGGTTGTCCCAGGACACCTTGTACTTTGCTGCTAAGACATCTGCTGAGCAGCCTGTGCCGTGCCCGGCCCGGGGTGGGTGCAGGCACACTGGGCAGCAGGGGCCAGGAGACCTGGGTACTCGCCCTGCGCTCACCACCGGCTCCTCTGCTCCGTGAAGGGCACGGGACACAAGCTGCCTGTGGAGCGAGCTCTCCTGGGCATGGGGATGCCGAGAGGGGGCGGGGAACGGCAGTGTGGCTCAGGCTGGAGCGACAGTCCGGCCAGCGAGAGCCAGCAGGCGGAGAAAGGGAGGGCACACGTGTGGCTCAGTCAGAGGCTGGGCCGGACCAGCGGGCAAAAGGCGGCTGAGGCCGAGGCAGCTGCTGAGCTCTGGGGGCGAGCGCCACACAGAGAAGCGGGAGGGGCCAGCTGGGCTGGGCGGGGGCTCCGGCCCCAGGGGCCCTGCAGCCTCAGGGCGGGCGGTAGTTTCCTGAAGGGCAGACTCCAGATCCCCCGGCACGGGTCCGGGCTCGGCCTGAGCTGTCCCCTGACAAACCCGTCCTTCGCCTCTGCTCCAGCTGTTCCCGCCGGGGCACAGACCTTCACTAACCAAGGCTGACGCCTCAGCAGACCCTCCCACCCCCTGCCCTTCCCCTCAGACCACAGTCACCTGGAGTCGCACCCACTGATGCCGCCTCCGTCTGCTCTCCTCAAAGCAGAGAGAGCTTCCCGCACTCACGGCCCTCTGCCACCCCGCGCCTAGCTACCTGCTGCCTGCGTGCTCTAGCTCTGGCTGTAGCCCCAGTTTCCCCCACCCCCCACCCCCGCTGGGCCTCTGCAGACTCTCCCTTACCCAGACCACTCTTCCACCCTCCCCAAAACCCAACGTGGTGCTGCTCCCTCCAGAAAGCCTTGCTGCTCCCGATAAATGGGTGAGGGGTCCCCCTCAGCCCACCACCCCTCCCCCACCGCCACCTAACACTGCAGGCCCCTGGCAGCAGGCACTGTGGCGGCTCCTGGGCCAGCCCGTCTTCAAGCTGATTGGCTGCCTGTCCTGCTGCGCCACTTTCCTTCTCCCTGGCCCAGCCAGGCCTGGGGAAACCGGCAGTGAGGTGGGGGACGAGGGTGGGCAGGGAGACTGGGGGAAGGGGAATGTGACCCCCACCCTAGCCTTGCCTCGTCAACTAGGGGTCAAAAATAACCAGGGGCCTTGGCAACTGGCCCTTGGCTGCCAGGACCTGACATCAGCCGGGCAGCGGAGCAGCCCTCCCCTCGCGGCTCCCCACACCCCCGCCTCTGCCTCTGCTTCCGTCCCCTCCCTGCCCAGGGCAGCTAGTACCAGCTGGCAGCGGGCGTGCCAGGCCTGCCAGCTCAGGGTCAGGTGACCTCCCGCCCCGGCCACCACAGCCTGGCCCTCTGCGCAGACCTCTCCAGGGCCACTCTGGACAGTGACTCCTCCACCCCAGGGCCCGGGAAGGCCTTCGCCCGCTGCCCTCAGTAGGCGCTGGACCCTCCCTCCCTCCACGCTCCTGGAAGGAACCCTGGTGAGTGCCGCCCTGGGGGAGGCATGGACATGGGCTGCTGCCCCCGATGGTGCCACCGGTCTGAGGGGTGGGCCTCGCCTCCATCCAGGCTGATTAAGCGTCTGCCCTGTGGAGGTGGCAGTGTGTCTGTGTGTCTGTGTGTCTGCGTGCACGGGGGGGGGGGGGGGGGGGGGCGGTGTGCAGGTGTGCAAGTTCCAGCAGTTCAGCAACATAGAGATTCTGTCATTTGCTTTTCTCCCATCTTGGTCCCCTCCCCTAGACTAATTCCAGCCCTCTGCTTCCTGCGGCCTCTGCAGGAAGGCAGGGTGTGGGGGTGCTGGGCTTGAGCAAGGGGTGCTGGGCTGAGCTGGGGGGAGATGGGCTGAGTGGGGGTGGTGCTGGGCTGAGCAGGGGGTGCTGGGCTGAGTGGGGAGAGGGTGCTGGGCTGAGCGGGGGAGGGTGCTGGGCTGAGCGGGGGAGGGTGCTGGGCTGAGGGGGGAGGGTGCTGGGCTCAGCGGGGGAGGGTGCTGGGCTGAGTGGGGGAGGGTGCTGGGCTGAGCGGGGGAGGGTGCTGGGCTGAGCGGGGGAGGGTGCTGGGCTGAGCGGGGGAGGGTGCTGGGCTGAACGGGGGAGGGTGCTGGGCTGAGTGGGATGATAGAGGAAGCTGAAGGGGCAGGTGCAGGTTGGAGCCAGTGATTCACACTCCATACTGGGTTTAACCCTTAGCAGAGGCAGCTGTCCCAGGAGAAGTGGCACTGTCCCCTGGGCCCAGGAATGTCCTGTCCCAGCATGTCCTGTCCCCGCAGCCTCACCCTTCCACTGGGTGGGACAGGGCTGGGATGACGTCAGCGTCGGGGGCCGTGGCCTGGGGACGGAGCAGGCCATCGAGGAGGGCAGTTCGGCCGTGGGCATCGGAGACATGTCACCACTGGGGCGCCTGGGCCGCGGCAGTCCTTGGGGCCCCTCTCACGGGATCGTCCGGGCCTCCAGGGAACCCGGCCTGAGCCTGAGTCTCTGGGTCCTCAGGACCCGGGCACCTGGAAACATCCACGCCAGGCCCCTTCCCCAGGGACCGGACCCAGGGGCCAGGGGCGGTGTCTCCGGTGTTTAGTCCCGGGTTCCCGCTACCCCGTGAGAGACTGCGCCTGCAGAGGCGCTATAACAAGCACTTGCATGTCCCGCACCTGGAGCTGAGCGGAGTTTGAGTTTTGCCTTTCGGCTCCACCAGCCAAGCTCAGGCTGAGTGTGAAATACTGTGTAGACGTCCCGGCGCCCGCCCCAGCAGGTCATTCCACCACAGGTTAGCGACTCCCCACCCTCCCTCCGGGGCCTCTGGGACCTAGAAACGCCTGCGATGGCCTTTGGCCCCGGCCCTCCCAGCAGCAGCTCCCCCTGCTCTCTCCAGCTCCCCGCAGGCGTGTGAATGAGTCCTTCCCGGCAGAACCCAGCCGTCTTGATGACCAGCAGCACGGGAACTGCAGTCGCATAGGGCTCCTCAGGGCAGTGGCTGGAGGTGGGGGCGCGGGGGGCGGGCGGGAGGGCAGGGAGGGGCCACCTAGTGCCACAGCTGCAGCCCTCACCTTATGCTGGTTACTCTCCCTCCTCCCCTGTGGGGCCCGCCTGCCCCAGGGGGGACCTGTTGAGTGGAGGTGCTGACGACCATGGTCCACTCAGCTCAGATGTGTCTCCAGCACCCTCACCCCATTTCCTCCCTCCCCAGCAAGCCCTTCCCTCGTTTTGGGGTCCCTCCCCCATGAATTGAGCCAGGCACCCCACTTCTCAGAATGTGTCTCATCCAGGGCAGGAAGCTTCTGAAGCCAAACAGCCTTTAGAAAAAGCTGGGGCGGGGGGTGCAGTGCCTGGCGGGTGCTCAGGGGAGTGTCCTGTGCCCCAAAAGGTGGCAGGTTTGGCCCCCGTCAGGGCACTTGCCCAGGTCGCAGCTCAATCCTCCCAGGCACATCCAGGAGGAATTGATGTTTTTCTCTCACGTCAATGCTTCTCCCTCTCTCCCTTCCTCTCTCTAAAATCAATGAAAACATGCCCTTGGGTGAGGATTGAAAACAAACAAAAATAAACTCCTTTTGGAAAGAAAGAGAAAAGCGGGTGGCAAACAAGGGCTAAAAGGGGCAGCCGCAGAGCCGGGCGGGTCGGGAATGTGCCGGGGTGGTTTGGTGAGGGTTTGGCGGCTCCCCCGGAGGCCGTGGCAGCGGCTGCCCCCTGCCGGCGAAAGGCTTGCTCTCACCCGTTCTCCCCAGTAGGCTCCCTCTTCAGTTGGCGTCCAGCTCTGGCCTGAGGACCAACCACACTCACACTCACCACGCGGCACACTCGCTCCCCGTTGTGTCCTGGTCTCAAACAGCACTTTCTCTCGCGGCCGTGTGCCTGCTCCCCACGGGCCAGATTTTAGGGGGGTGCTGGCTCACTGGCCTGGCCCAGGGTGCCCAGGGCCCGGAGCTGTCTGAGGTGGGGATGTTAGGGGCGGAGAAGCCCCGCCCCAGCCCCCCATCGGCGGAGCCAGCTGCTCCCGGGCGGAGCACTGGTGCGGCCGGGGACGCGTGCAGCACTGAGGCTCCTGAAGCAGCAATCGCGGATTAAAGTCACAGTCAGTCCTCAAGCTGGAGGAACAGAAGGAGATTTTAAATGTTAGAGAAAAGGAGAGAGAGAATCGTTCTCAAAGGAGAGAACCAGGCTGGACACGAGCAGCTGCCGCTGGGGAACATGAACACCGGCTCTGCGGCAGAGCCGCAGTCACTTTTAGAACGATTAACGCGTGCCTTTTCCTCCAGAAAATCACCTCGAGGTTTCCCCCCCCCCCCCCCCGGGGCGGCGCCTGCACTGCCAGACACAGCGAGCCCAGCCTCGCCACAGGAGCGGCTCTCCATGGCCCCGGCGCTCCTCCCGCAGAGGTGGGAGGTGCTCCGGCGTCTCCGGCCGGCCGCTGGCCCCAGAGGCTTGTGCGTGGACGGCAGGGCCTCGAGGCCCGACAGGCCGCCCGGCGCTTTCGGCTCTCGGTCTCCACATCGCCGTCTCTTCACTGCCTCCTCCCAGGGTGCCCTCCGGGCTTGCGGGAGCGGGTCCCAGGGCTCCATCCTGTGCTCTCAGCGGCCTCCTCCCTGCAGTGCCCGCACAGCGGGTGCCCTCTGTGCCCTCATGCTGCCCAGCACAGTGTGGGGCCGAGAACCCGGCCGGGCCACCCGGCATCCTGCCTCTGCTCCCCAGGCCGCCTCCCTCCTCCCCACGGCTCCCTGCTCACCTATTCCCCAAAACAGCCCCTCCTCAAGCCCCCCCCCCCCGCAGGCCAATACCCCGACCCCCTCCCAGCACCCCCAGCACCCCCAGCACCTCAGCCACGCGGTGCCTCTCCTCACTTTTCCAACTAGAGCCGTTTTCAGCATAATGTTTCCCTACGAGCCCCCCTGCGATACTCATTACGCTTTCAGTATCTGTTGATTGGGAAAATAGATGATGATAAAAACGCCTAGGAATGCAATAATGCCTTTAAATGAGTCTGTGTGTCGGTAATCACCGAGCGCGGGCGGACACTTGAGGAATGACGGTGCTCCGTGCTGGGCGGCCTGCGGAGGATGCCGCGCTGCTGCGGCTCCCGGCAGGGTCTACACGGGCCCGCGGACACCTCACCGCGTCGGGGGGCGCGAGGCCCATCGCAGACGAGGGCCTCGCCTGCCCTCCCTGCAGCAGGCTCAGTCAGCTGGGAGTCACCCTCACAGTGACCAGCGCGCGGTGGGGACGCGGGGAAGAGGCCTCCCTGGGGCATCATGACCAGGCCGAGGCGCCGGGAGGGCAGCCAGTGCGTGCAGGGGCCCCGGGCGGCTGCTGGGACCCCGGACAGACTGGGCTCTGCCCTCTGCCCGTGCTGTCAGGGCCCGGCCCAGGGCCCAGAGGCGCCGAGCCCGGCCGAGGCCCGGCCGGCGACCAGGCCGCGTGGCAGAGGCAGGCCTGGGCCGAGAGGCCTGCGGGGCTCCGTTACTTACTCGGACTCCAAGGAGGGATGGGGAATGGAGGCCTTCCCTGGCTTCGTCCCAGAGCAGGAGGCTGCACACCAGACATGGGGAACCTCAGGCTTCTTGGGAATGCAAAGTCAGCTTCCTGCCACGGGGAGCTACGGGGAGGTGCTCCGTGCTGACCCCATGCCCTCTACCCCCCACCCCACCCCCCGCCACCCCTGCTTACCAACCTGTTACCGCAGCCCAGCTCGGAGGCTGAGACTGCACCTAGACCCACGCTCAGAGGACCTGGAGAGAAAGAGCCTCAGCTTCCCCAGCTGTCCGTTCCAGCCTTTCCAAAAGTACAGGCTGGCAGCCCCGCAGACATCCCCTGCCACCGCCTCGCCCGGTCCAGGCGGGAGAGCCCGGGTCCCGGTGCTGCCTGCGGCTCCTGGCGGCCCGGTCGTCTGGCGCTGAGCAGGCGCAGCCAGGGCCCCTGAGGGCGGCCGGGAATGGCAGTGCCTCGCGGGTCTGTGGCAGCCCCAGCTCCCGGGGCACTGCCCTCCTGGGGGTTGAGGCGAGGAGCCCACACGCCACTAGGTCATCAGGGTCGGGGGGGCAGGCCTGGGGACAAGCAAACCTGTCCTGCCCAGCACAGCCAGTGACTTGGGGTGACTGGTCAGGTCCCAGCCTTCTTGGGGCTCCGTTCCTGACTCAGCCGCCCAGCGGCATGGCGGGGGGGCAGGCTCTGGGCTAATGTTCAAATCCCCGCTCTCCCCACACCAGCTGGGTGCACACGGGCAAGTGGCTTAACCTCTCTGTGCCCCATTTTCCTCGTCTGTGACGAGGGCTGATGACACTGCGTCCGGTGGTTGAGGTGCTTTAATGGCTCATCTGCAGAAAGCCCCGGCAGCACTGCCCGGCCCACGCAGGGCGGGGTTCCCGCCGGCATCGCTTCCTGCCCGGGCTGCCTGTGAGCTGCGTCCTGGCCGCACAGCCCCTCAGGGGCAGGGGGTGGGAGGATGGCAGTGGCCTGCCCCGCGCGGGAGGGAGGTGTGGGGGCTGCTGGGAGTGTCAGCGAGCTGGGCTGCTCAGTGGGCCAGCCGGTTAGGGCTGGGCCCAGCCCAGGAGACTGAGGGACAGGGCCCAGGTTCCTCCCCAGTGGCGACAGGGGAATCTTACAACCTGCTGTCCCTCTGGTGACAGAAGAGCCTCTGCCTCCTCACCACAGGGACAGGAGCACTGGCAAAGGTGCCCCCAGGCCAACCTGGCCAGAGGAGGGATTTTCCTCTTCCTTCTGACCTCCACCAAAGTCCCAAGCAGGGCTGGGTTTGCCAAGCAACTGTGACATCAACTCAGACTTGGGCCGGCTTCTTTTTCTCTTTAATATGTTTTTATTGGTTTTAAAGAGAGAGGATGAGAGAAGGACAGAGAAACATCAGAGAGAGAGAGAGAGAGAGAGGGAGAGAGAGGGGAGGGAGAGAGGGACATGATTGGCTGCCTCCTGCAGGCCCCCGCTGGGGACTGAGCCCACAGCCCGGGCGTGTGCCCGACTGGGATCAAACCGCTGAGGTCTCAGGACACGGGACGACACGCCGCAAACAGCCATGATTTCCGATTCCCCCCGTGTCTCGATGCCTCTCGCCAACCTCTTTTCTCAGGTCCCAGAACAGGCTCCCAGGTGGGCTCACCTCTGCGGTCTGAGAGCAGAGCTGGGGAAGGCTTGGGCTGTGGTCTCAGGCACAGCCCCCTCGCCAGCAGGCCTGGCCTCCTCACCCCAAGGCCTCCCCAGCAGCCCCGCCTGGCAGCCAGGCTCCAGCCATGCAAACAGCTCTGAAGCCTCTCCCTGCACCCCGGAAGGAAATCCACAAACCAGGCGAACACGCCTGCCGCTTCCTAAGGGGCGGGCACTCTGCTCAGAGCAGTAGCCGATGCGGGGTGGCCCCTGGGGAAGGGTGAGCAGGCTGGAGTTTTCAGGGCCTCCTGGCAGGCGAGGGAGGCCCTCTGGGCCAGGGTCCCGCACACAGCGATAGGCACTGCTGTGCGAGGAGCCAGCCGGCCACACCCCGTCTGGACTGAAGGTGGTCTGGAGGGCCCATCATGCCCAGCGCCACCCGCCGGGGCCAGCAGAGGGGAGTGTTAGTGACTCAGTGACGGCTCCACTGAGAGCGTCCCCCCAGACTCAGGAGTGTGAGCCTCCGGCAGCGTCTCCTGGGCACCCTCCCGAGACAAGGGCAGCACGCTGCAGGCGCTGCGTTTGCAGCCAAGTCCCAGCATCTGCCTGAGACCAGCAAGCCCACCCTTTGGGAGGGAAGGGGAGCAGCAGGAGGCAGAGGACCAGGCCCAGAGACAGGGAGTCTGCTTTACTTCTGCCTCTGCCCTGGCCCCCGGGCCAGGCGGCTGGGGCCTCGCTTTCCTCGTTTGCAAAGTGGTGGTAAGACAGCCTGCCTTCCCCAAGGCAATAATGCCAGGAATACTCATGATTAATCACATTTACTGAGCACTTAGCTCTGGGCCCTGGGCTCACCTGTGATCTCAGTTCTGTCCCTGACTACACAAGGCAGGCACCATTACGACCCCATTCCACAGATGGGAACACTGAGGCCAAGAGAAGTTTAAGAGGCCCCAGGTCACAGCAATTATGTTGTGGAGCCACGGTGGAAATCCCTGGTGCGTGCCTGCGCCCCAGGCCCCGTGGATGCCGAGTCCCCCGATGCAGGGACCTGCTCTCTTCCTGGGCCTGGGGTCGCGTTCCCCAGGGAGGCAGGCAGCATGACGGAGAAGTTAAAACAGTCTCTGAACTCTGGAAGCTTACAGTCATGTGTACTGTTTGAGTTTTTAAAAATGTTTGAATATTTAAATGCAAAAGGTACAAAGTGTATTTACTAGTAGAGAAGGCTCCCTCTCAGCCTGCTCCCCGGGAGCAACCACTGTTCGTAGTTTCTTGCAACAAATCATTCCAGAAGAATCAATGCCTGTTTACAGTCTTTCCAGGCCTCTGTGTCCCTCCCCGTGGGTGGGGGCTGGGGGCCTCTGTGCCCCTCCCCGTGGGTGGGGGCTGGGGGCCTCTGTGCCTCCCGGTGGGTGGGGGTGAGCACTGGGGGCCTCTGTGCCCCTCCCCGTGGGCTGGGGGCCTCTGTGCCCCTCCCCGTGGGTGGGGGCTGGGGGCCTCTGTGCCTCCCGGTGGCTGGGGGTGAGCACTGGGGGGCTCTGTGTCGCTCACATCACCCCCACCCTCCTCTGCTTTCCAGGGGCCGCCGAGTCCACAGCCGGGGGAAAGCTGTGCTATGACAGCGGCCAAGGCCCAGGGAAAAGGTGAGGCCCTCTGACGCCCGGCCTTCTGTCCTGGAGCTTCGACTGCGGCCTCAGGACATGGTTGTGCAGGACAGTGCGGACCCCGGGGACGCCGGGGGGGTGCTCCTGGAGCCCTTCCTGCACCAGGTGGGGGGGCACCTGAGTGTGATGAAGTATGACGAGCACACCGTGTGCAAGCCCCTCGTCTCCCGGGAGCAGCGGTTCTACGAGTCCCTGCCACTGGCCATGAAGCGGTTCACCCCACAGTACAGAGGTGAGTGTCCGCACAGACGCCCTGGGGCCGCTGCAGTGGGCCAGGCCGCTCTGGTGTGTGTGGCGGTTGCCATGGAGACATGCCACTCTCCCGCAGCCGGTTTGCTGTCCTAGTTTCTCTGAACTCTTCAAGTCCCGGGTCTGGAGTATAATAGCACTTGGAGTCCTTCCAAATTAGCTCAAGCACCGACTTCGAGGAATTAGGACCCGAGTGAAGTGGGGCGCGTGCTGGGAAACACAGCGGGCGGGACCTCCTGCCCCGGCCTGGGACAGGGCGTGGCGGGGCTGGGACACCGCAGGTTAGGAAGCCTCGTCCAGGGCAAAGCAGGGGTGTGGGCTACCCTCCAGCAGGACCTGGGGTGGCGGGCATGGAGCAGTGTGTATTCTGCTCTGAGCACCAGGGGGCTGTGGCAGAGAAGGCTGGTGGGGGGCTGCCCACTCGGGCCCAGGCAGGAGCTCCCGGCAGAGCCTCGGCTGTGGTCCACGCCCAGCCTCCTGTACGTGAGGTTCCCGGGCCCAGGCATGCCCGCCGGCCCCAAGGCCGACGGCACATGTGCTCGGTGGAAAGGCCTCCTTTAGAGCGCTGCCCTCCTTGTCCAGGTGTCCATAGCGTCGCAGTGATTGGGGGCCTGGGGGCGGTTGTCTCTATCAGTGCCCAGTGCGGCTGATCTCAGAGTGCAGGCCCCTGCTGCGGGGGGTGGGGGAGGGGGCGCGGGGGACCCGAGTCGCTGGGGTTTGGGGGGGGAGAGAGAGAGAGAGAGAGAGAGAGAGAGAGAGAGAGAGAGAGAGAGAGAGAGAATGCAGGTTCCTGGGGCCCACCCCAGACCTGGGAATCAGAATCCTGGGGTTAGGGCTCAGGGATCTGTACTCAGTGTGCTCCCATTTGAGACCCACTAGTTGGGGGCCGAGTCCTGAGCCCTGAGCACTGCTTCAGCCCAGCCTGCCGGGCTCTCCTGAGAGCCTGAGACCGGGCGATGGCATCAGACACTAGACGGGTGCACAGCTGGGCTGCAGCCTGGGCAGGCCTCCTCTGGGACTTTCTGGGGCTCCGTGTCACTGCCCATCTTGTCAGACCACCCACTGAAATGAATGTCTGTCCTTTCGAGACTGAACTCAACCCAGAAAGGGGTGGCAGGTCCTTGCATGGGTGGCCTCCTGCCAGCGGCATTTCACGCTTCCACACAGCTCTGGAGCGCAGGCCCTGGCAAAGTGGGAGAGTGAGCAAGGCTGTCGCCCCATCCCGTCCCCATGTACCCATCCTCCAGGGTGGGACTGCACCACTCTCAGTACCAGCCTACTGTCCACCCCCACCCATGCCCTGATTGCCCGCTTTGCAGGGCCCATCCCAGATCCAGCCAGCTTGGGGTTCTGCTAAGGTGATAGATTAATCTGACCGAGGCTCAGAGCCACACACATCCCCAGCCACGGGACGCTTCTGTCCCGCCCTGGGCTTCCTTCAGGGGATGGGGTTTCCTAACATCTGCTTCAGGGGACCACAGACACGGACCAGATGAGACCATGCAGCCCTGCAGGGGGGCGGGGGGGGCAGTCCCGGGCTGGGGCGACACCCAGTCTGAGCTTCCAACAACGCAGACACACTGACCCACTCTCTCGGGGCCACCTAAGGAAACACACATCTACAGACACCGGAGTAGACCCTGTGGGGACCCTCGCTCTCGGGGCAGAGAGCTGAGGTGGGGAGAGGAAAAGGGACGCTCTGGGCTCTCACTGTGCAGGCGTCATCTCACAGGGTTCGAGTCCCGTTAGCTCACCCTTGGTGGGCCCTCAGTGCCCAACACGATTCCCTGTGCGCAGTTTGCGGGTACAGACCCAATCCTCACAGCCCCCTCGGTGGGCTGGCAGCCCCACTTCACAGATGAGGGCACTGAGGCAGAGAGGTCACTCGACTTGCCTCAGGGCACAGCCAGCGGGAGGCGGAGCCAGGATCCGAAGCCTCAAGGTCTGACTCCCAATTGTGGCTCTGGCTCCTCCAGCCACTCTACTGAGAGACGGAGTCCCGGATGCCAGTGCCCGGCCATCCAGCCCCGGGAGGAGGGGCGGGTGTGCCGGGGCCACTGAGCTAGCGACGTCCGTGCTACTCCAGTGCCCACAGCTGCTCCGGCCTCCCTGTTCCTCGCCCGTCGGGAGAGCCCGGAGTGAGGGCTGAAGCGGCCACTGCGGGGCACGGGCCTCACCCTCCCCGCCACCGCCACCGCACTGAGACGGCCGCAGGGTGTGGGACCGCTCACAGGCGCAGCCTCCCTGATCGGGCGCTCGCCCTGGGCTTTTGCTGGCTCCCGGGTGTGACAGCGTCTTGGGGCTGCGCACCTCTGCCCCCCGCCTGCCAGCTTCGGGTCACTGAGGACGTGCTCCCAGGTCTGGCTGGCTAGTGGCTGAGCCTGGTTCATATTACAGACAGCGAGCGGCAGATAAAGGCTCTCGTGAGCTTAAAAATAAATACGTGACAGAACATTCAAGGCGGAGGAAGCTGCTCAGCTAAACCAAAACCGCTGAGACAGTGGCATGGCGATCATGGCAGGGGCACCTGTCCGCCCCGCTGGCATGGCGGCGGTCGCACTGCTCGGGGAGGCTGTGAGCAGGCAGCCAGGCTCTCGACAGGGGCAGCGTTCTGGGAACCCACGGGCCTCTGAGGCCTCGTCCCCATGGACGCACAGGGCAAGCGGGAGGCCAGGCCAGGGCCAGCATAGCTGTTGAGGAAAAGAACGATCCAAGTCTCTAGCAGCCTGGATTCCACCGACACCCTGCTCCCGTCAAGGAGGCCGTCCAGGAGGTGCTCGAGACTGTTCCAAGGCCCGATCTGCACCGGGCCCCAGGCCTCGGAAGGAAGAGCCGGGCTGAGCCAGGGCGGGGAGGGGGGGAGAGAGCAGGCAGGACCCAGAGAGAGCCAGAGGCGCACAGGAAGACCTGCGAGGAGGCAGGGACACTGAGCCTGGGGAGTAGCTCCGGCGATACGAGAAACAGAAATGACTTTGGATTTTGTTGGCTTGGGGTTATTGCACCTCCGGGGCCTCCATCTATTCGGAAACTCAGGAGGGATAAGATCAGACAGAGCTGAAGCCTGGAGAAGCAGGTGGAGGTCACACTCTTGTCCCCAGCCCGCAGGCTTGTCTGATACCAATGAGGGGAAGAGAGGATGATGGAGGAGGCAAAGACCAGGGCAAAAAGGAATGGCACTCCCCGCCCTGCCACTCTGGCGGGGGCCCCTCTTGGCAGACCAGCCCGGAAACCCCCAAGGTTGGGCCCAGCTGGGCAGCTGTGGTGTGACTGGGAAGGGGTGGCTGTGCACAAAGGCCTGGATGCAAGGACAGAACATACAGGCTGCTTTGTTCAACGCACGAAGGCGCAGACAGGCGCCCAGAGCAGAGGCCGTCCCACGGCCAGCCCGCGGCTGTTTCCGAGGGCTCCGGCTCCGGGCGCCTATGCAGCAGGCTGGGTCCAGGCTAAACCGGGCCCGTGCCCATCGCTCTTGCGTGAGAAAGGAGCTGGGGAAAAGGGAAGGGTGACCACCACCCTTAAACTACTCGGCAGGATGCCGCCCGACACGTGTCATTCCCTCTGGTTCCTCCACCCCCTTCCGTGTGCTCTGCAGGCACAGTCACGGTTCACCTACAGAAAGACAGCCTCGGCCACCTCAGCCTGGTCGCCAGCCCCCTGCAGGAGAACAGGGAGTCCTTCAAGCTCTCCGCGGGGCCGGCGGCGGTGGCGATATGGCAGAAGCTCCAGCAGACCAGCGGCGGTGGCACGGGGACCCTCTCCCGGTGGCAGCACGCCCGGCTGGCACACGCGCTCCAGGAGAGGTGAGGCCACTGGGCCATGACAGAGCTGGGAGCTCGTCCCCAGGAGGGACAGCACTGCTCCCCGTGCCAGGGCCCAGGGCACCGGGAGGCCGGGGGAGCATGAGAGCCCCAGTGAGGCTCTGTCTAGAACTGTGACGGGAAGGGGCGCCTCTTCTCCGTGCCGCCCTGTAGGGGGCGTGGGGCACCACCGGGACCTGGCGAGCACGAAGGGCCCCAGGCAGAGCAGGGCTCGGCACTGTTTAGTTCAATTCCTGTTCCACCAGACCATGAAGCGCCTCGGGGCAGCTGTGCAGAGCAGAAAGCCCGGAGGAGCAGAGGTGAGGGAAGGGTGGCCCCTCTCGGACACCACCTTTCCTCAGCAGACAAGGCTGAGGGGAGGCCTTGTCTCCGAACCCTGGAAACTTGGGGCCCTTTTCCAGATGAGAAGGATCCCCGGGGGGTTAACACTTGTGAGAAAACAAGAGCTCAAATAAGGAAAGCTCCCTTCCCCAAGGAGCAGAGCAGAGCTGTCGGGCTCAGTGAGGAAGCCAGGCCCATTATCTCAGGTCACAGCGAGTCAGGCGGTGCAGCGGGCACGAGAGCGGCCCAACCCACATCCGCCCCTCCCCACCCCCATGGCACTTGGAGGGCCCCAAGGGGAAGGCCTAAGCCCTGCCTCCTGGCTCCTGTGGCTGCTGTCCCCAGGTGCCTGCCTCCAGTGAGACCATCAGAGGGCAGACAAGTGCCTTTACACCCCTCCGAGGGGAGGCTGCAGCTGGCCAGCCCAGGTGCAGGGGCAATTGGGCAGGCAGGGCATCCGAGGCCCGGCGTGTCCTGGAGAGGAGCCAGGCACCATTGGGCTCAGAGTCCCGCCCAGGAGGGCCCCACAGACACAGGGGAGGCCCCTCTCCAGCCCTCAGGCCTGGCCCTGACTGTCCTGTGCTCCCTCCGCAGCAGCCCGGCCACTGCGCTCCTGAGGTCCGAGTTCCACCTCAGCACCCACGTCACCTTCCTGGTGGAAGATGCTAACGGGAACCAGGCCAAGACGGGGAGCTTCAACCCGTGGGGTCTGCACTGCCACCAGGCCCACCTGACCCGCCTCTGCACCGAGTACCCAGAGAACAAGCAGCACCATATCCTTCCAGCCTCTCTGCCACGGGGTGCCCGGGGCAGGAAGGTGCACCTATGAAGTGTGGGGAGGCGGGGCGCTGAGGGAGGAGTGAGAGAGGCACAAATCCTCAAACCTGGGACCTAGGGAAAAACCAGTTCTTTCCCCAAATCAGAGATGATCTGAGAGCCAGCCTGGGAATTCAGTGGAGCCTAGTGCCCTGGTGGCTACGGCTGTGTCCGCCCGCGCTGGGGGCTCTGGGCAGATGGGAATGGCGACTGCCGTGCTGGGTGGGGATGGCGGGGCCGCAGAGGGCTGGGTGGGTCCCCTGCACCACACCCTCCTTCTACCCCGAATTCTCCCCCGAGCTGATGGGGAGGGAGGGAAGCTCCCCGCTGAGGGGAGGCCATGGTGGACTTTAGGGGAGGCATTCTCCCACCTCAGGCTGCCCTGCCCTGATGAGAGAGATGATGAGAGAGAAACATCAATGATGGGCTCGAAGCCCCCTCTGTCCCCCGGCTCCTCCCTGCGCTCGGGCACTGGTGTCCCAGGATTCGCTAAGACCCATCTGCAGCCCTAATCCCGAGAAGCTTCAGCAGGATAACGCCTCCACTAAATTAATACTCCTGCAGCTCATCTCCCCACAGGGACTGGCCTATTCGGTGACTAGGGGTTTTAGCCTATTATTTCCTGCCTTAAACTAAAGTGGGCAAGGCCTGCCAGGATGCAGGCCTGCGTTTAAACTCCGACCTCAGCACAAAGGGAGAAGCACACCTGCTCCCAGCTCCCAGAGAGTGGGTCTGCGAAGCGACCTGCGTCTCTCCCTGGGGGCACGGCCGGGAGAGAAAGCCCTTAGCGGGGGCTGCCTGCCTCCCGAGGGCCGCCTCTGGCCTCGGGACCTTCCTTAACCAGCGTGACCAGGGTTCCTGCTGCTGGAGAACGTCGTGTCACAGTACAAGCACCCCTGCGTGCTGGACCTGAAGATGGGGACCCGGCAGCACGGGGACGACGCGTCCGAGGAGAAGAAGGCCCGCCACAGGACCAAGTGCGCGCAGAGCACCTCGGCCTGCCTGGGCGTGCGCATCTGCGGCATGCAGGTGGGTGGCAGGGGCCCAGACACAGGCCTTGGGGAGCATCAGGGGAGGCAGCCGGTCACCCCTCTTCCCCAGGGAAACACATCCTGATATGCTGGGTCTTTAAAGAGCGCCTCTCAGGACAGTGGTGGGCAGCTGAGACCACAGTGGCCGCTCGGTCCTGCCCGCGTGGAGAGAACTCTGAGGGCAGTGTGTGCGCGGGGGCTGGGAAGACAGGAGGAAGAGTTCTCTGTCGAATTCACATTCTCTGATGATAAAGCTGAACAACTCCTTCCCGGATACTTACCATAAGGCAGTCTGTCCCCAAGTTGTGTTTTATTGTGTTTTTTAAATATATTTTTATTGATTTCAGAGAGGAAGGGAGAGGGAGAAACATCAGAGATGAGAGAGAATCACTGATCAGCTGCCTCCTGCACGCCCCCACTGGGGTCTGAGCCCACAACCTGGGCATGTGCCCAACCACTGAGCCATGTTGGTGAGCATGTCTCTGAGTTTTTGTTAGGTGTTTCTCTCTTTTTACGCCACTTTTTCTGCTTCTTGCTACTTGTTCTGGTTAACAAAATGGGAAGGTTACACCCTAAGCTCAGGCAAAGGAACAATTACTTTTTGCTGCCCCAGACTCCGCACTTTGTGCTGCTCTGGAGTGGCGAACGTGGAGGCCGCAGACAGGAGGAAATAAACGTTCTCCATTGGTTTGCTCTTACAATCTACCCACTCACAGCCAGCACGGGGTGACGGGAACGTCGCAAGCTCCTCAGTTGAAACTGCCTCCGTGAAGCGGAAGCCGAGTCTGTAAATTGGCTGCACAGATGCCCCCTGAAAGGCTTGGAACACAGTCTCAGGAGCACGCGTGTGATGAGCTGGGGTGTAAATGGAATCTCTCTGGACCCTCTGAAATGGATCTGATTTATTTAGAAGGTGGAGCCTGGCACGTATTGCTGATGGCTAATTTAGCAGCCGGTCCCCAACCCTCCCACCGCAACACCACGTCTATCATATCCTTCTGACATCCTTCAGCACTGGTTTTCTGTTAACCATGGACGCTGAGGGCAGGGAAGGCTTGAGGAACTGTGTTGGCCAGGTTCGCGCAGCCCTTCCCAGGTGTGGCAAGCAGCCACGTCATTCTCTGGCCCGGCCAGTGACTGGCCTCAGGTCAGCCTCTGCTGCTGCCACCCGTGCCGTCTGCATGAAATGGGAGCCACTGCCACTGTCCCCCATCAGAGCCTCTCGTCCCTGCTCCTATCTGGTGGCCCAGACATGACAGGGGAGGGGAGAGAAGCTGGTGCCAAGGCGAGGAGCCAGAGCCCCAGAGCTGCTGGGCCTCTCCCTCTGTTGCCCAGGTTCCCCTCAGCTGCACAGATGCCCCCAAACTCCATCTACACCTGATCTAGCCTGTCTTTTATCTTCAAATATTCACCTCACTCTACCCCGAGAGCCATTCTGTTTTCTTAGAATCCCCAGAGGAAGGACTTCATAAACTTCGTTGGGGAAGTTTAATCCAGTTGGCTTCCCACGGCCATTGGCTATGATTTCAGATTCCTACTAGAGCTTTCTAACTTGGGTTTGCTGATGTTTGGGGAGGGCCAAAGCCAGGGTTTAAACCATGGTTTGGGGTTGACATTGGAAATTTGCACGAAAGGAGATGCAGCCTTTTCCTCGGGGGGGTTGCCCCTCAGGGTGAAGGGTCTTTAGCCCTGGATCCCCATCATCCCTTTGCCCGAGTTTAGGTTGTAACCTTTGCAGCGCAGATGTAAAGCTGAAGGGCGTGCAAAGGAAGCTCAGTGTTCTGTGCGTCTTGGCATCCTTGCCCTACCCCCCGGGACTGTTTATGTCATGTCAGCTTGTGACGCTGAGCTGGGCGGGTGCAATTTTTTGTTTGTAATTTCTGCATTTTCTCTTTTTTTAACATCAGGTTTATCAAGCTGATAAGAAGCACTTTCTCTGCAAAGACAAGTACTACGGAAGGAAACTCTCCGTCGACGGGTTCAGACAAGCTCTCTCTCAGTTCCTGCACGACGGGACCCGCCTCCGGACAGAGCTGCTGGGGCCCCTCCAGCGCCAGCTGCAGGCCCTCCTCTCGGTCATCAGGAGCCAGAGTTCATACCGCTTCTACTCCAGCTCCCTCCTGGTCATCTATGACGGGCAGGAGCCGCCGGAAAGAGCCCCGGGCAGCCAGCACCCTCAGGAGGCTCCGCAGCCGGCACCCGGCAGCTGCCCCGGAGGCCTCCCCAAAGTTGACATCCGGATGATCGACTTTGCTCACACAACATACAAGGGTTCCTGGAATGAGCGCAGCACCTATGACGGACCAGACCAGGGCTACATTTTCGGCCTGGAAAACCTCATCCAGATCCTGCGGGACATCCAGGAGGGGCAGTGAGACGTGATGGCCACCCAGTCCTGCAGCATAATATCCAAAAAGGCCTACTGTAGCCAGGAGAGTTCAGACACCCTTAGAGTCTTCGTAATAATCACTGCTGCACCCAGGAGCCGCCACTCCCACGGCAGGCTGAGTGAGGAGCTGCTGAAGAAGGCAGCTCCGGAGATGACTGAGGTGGCGCCTCGTGCGAACGCTGGTCCGGGGGAGATGGCGTGTGAGTCAGAGGCAGCATTTCAGCGAGACTCTGCAGAGTCTGCACTTAACATGCTTTCTTGTCACACTGCCGTCCTGGCCAGCTGTGAGGCAAATCCTCACTTGAAGAGGGGCTCCCAGTCATGGGTCTGCCTATGGGTGGCCGGTGCCAAGGGCAAGCAGAGGTGAGGAACACCTCTTACCTTCCTCAGAGGCACTGCAGGAGGGGCAGGGTGAGCGGGACAGAGCTGCCCATCACACCAGCTGCATGCCAGGTTCTGCACCAACAGGACAACCCTCACAGGACTAGCAAACCAGCACCCGGAGCTCCATTTGTGCCTGTGGAGGATAGGTCTCTTTCGGGACTTCCAAGTACCTGCCGGAAGCAGCCATTCTGCCAGAACCTGGCGGTGGAATGCAGCTTCCAGGGGAGGTGGGATGTGCATGAGGAGGAGCCACTGGTGTTAAGCTACACGCTCAGCTTATTGTTTGTTTATTGGGGGAGAGGGTGGGGTGAGTCAGAAGTGAGAAGCCTGGAAGACCGAGGAAACCAGGCGCAATGTTTACAAGACCGGTGGGTGGACGAGTATGAATGCGGAACAAAGAGCAACCGCTTCTAATTAATTCCTTCTTCGGCAGTGTGCCAACTATTAGAATGCCCTTGAGTCGAGCACTGAGATGCGTTCCGCTATCAGGGAAATAAATTTGTTAATAAAATTGCTGAGGTCATCAGTGATTATTTGGTGTGCCTTATTACCCTTTCTGTTTATTTATCCTGATCATCACACTGTATGCTGGCTCCAATTTATGGGTGACTAGAGTATTCAGCAAGAACAGTTCACCATTTCCTGCAATCCCTGGGGGACCCAGTGGGAAATGGTAATAAAAGATTTGCATGCTACAAGGCAGGCTCCAGGCTCTCCTGTGAACCTTATGCAATGCAAAACTAAATAATTTTTGGATTCTCGTAGCTAATTATCATCAACTTTCCAAAACCCCATACTATTAGAAAGAAAGAGTAGCCTGGCTAACAAAAAAGTTTCGTTTAATTTTGTGATGCATTATATGGATTTCAAAGCAAGTTAACTTCCCTACTTATGTTTGGCTGAGGTGACGACAATTAATTTGCATGCTCTGTGCCCATGGCGGCAGAGCTAAGTCAAAGCCTGTTGGGTGGCAAAAGGGAGTCAGCTTCTTTCAAAATGGAGCCCTAAATACTGCTTTTTCTGAACCACTTTGCTACTTGAGAACCTGGTGCCATATCAACCAGCTCCAAAGCTTCCTGGCGTAGCTCCCGGTTCCTCCACCATCAGCAGCCTGGGTGTTGTGGGACTTGCCTGAGGACGAGGACGCAGTGGGAGGGGTCAGCTGGAATCTAAGTCTTTCCGGGCTGGCCACCCCGTCACTAACTGAGCTGCAACCACTCTCAGAGCTGCCTCCCTATTCCTGCCCACACGATACCCCCTCTCTTGGCTACTCCTTTACCCCACAGTGCCCTTCACGTCTGGCCTTCCTCCTCCTCTAGCACTCATTCGAGGCCCAGCCTGAATTCCCACCTCCTCCTGAAAAAGGCCCCCAACAAAAATGTAGTTTGTTGCAAGGGACAAAGCTGGCTCAGCTTTAGAACATTCTCACCAGACTACAGGACTCAGAGGGGTCACCAAGGTCCAGAAATCTGGATAAGCTTTGCAGATTCAACAATATAGCTGAATGAGCCCGCCCAATTACTGTAAATCTGGCCTAAGGGAGAAGAACAGGAAGTTATGGAAAAAAGAGGTGGGGGTGTGTATGTATTTGACCTGCAATCTGAGTTTACTTAAAGATGACAGAGCCCAGATGCAGCCATCAGCCAGGGTCTTTGTATGGAGCATCAGCTCTTCCCTGCGGCTTCTGCTCAGCACTGTGAGCACCCAGCTCTGGGAGCTTGTCTTCTCTTTGAGGAAGCAAGAATCATACACATGAACTGACATTTCCCACGGGACAGGGTGGATCTGTATGGTGCAGAGGAGCAATCCTGAAATTTAAAGCTGAAGACGTTTGCTGAGAGCAGAGTTGTCCCAGAAACTGCTAGAGGAGGCGAAACTTCATCTAGACCCTGAAGGTTGACCGGGGGCGGGGGGGGGGGGGGTTGGGGAGCGGAGTGAAGGAAAAGTCCAGCATATTCATGAGTCTGTGGACAAACCAACCCATTCAGAATGGGGTTTTGTGGCTGGGAGTAGAAGAAATGAAGAGTAGAAAAACAGAGTGAGCCTGATGGTAGGGGCACTTAAAAATCTGGCCAAGCAGCTCATTCATTTGTGAGTTCTGTAATCTGTCCTTCCTTCCATCTATCCATCCAAGAAATATTTTCTGAGTGCCTGGTACATGCAGCATAACGCTAGGGCTGAGTAGGAAAAAAGGAAAGGTGAGGATCAAGAAGTCATCCTTACCCACCTTAAGACTTAGCGAGAAGGGAGGCAGAGAGAGAGAGCGGCCACATGGGGTGGTCATGGAGGTGGTGTTTGAGCTGTGCTTTGAAAGGGAGGCAAGTCTGAAAGGTGAAAAAGGGCAGGTGTTCCAGGAATGGATTTCCAAGCGCGGGAATGGGGACTCCAGCACGCCGTTCAGGGGTTGGTCTAGGTTGGCCACAAGGTTGATGTACACAGGCACCAAGAGAGTAAGATGGAAATGGAGAAACCCCAGAACATGAGAACAGAAAGACCTCAGAACCTTCCCCCTCCACAGCTCCCCCTCGCCTGGAGCACCTGAGAGCCTCCCATACCAGAAGGCTCCCAAACTGAAAACACACAGGTCTTAGGGTAGACCAGCTTTATGACAAATAACCCCCTATATCAGTAGCTTAACATTACAACCCAATGTAGTTGTCAGAGAGCCTCTGAACACACAGTCATACAGGACCCAGGCCCCTTCCATCCTGTGGCACCACCAACTTCACCCAAAGGCCTAAACGTTAGACAGCATGGAGAAGAACATGCCATGGGCAAGAACCAGTCGTGTGGCCTTTCCCGGATGCCAAGGGGCTGAGAGGTAGTTTAGCCGTCTGCCTACAAAGAGGAAGTGGGTTTATGAGAACCCAGCCTCTACAATGATGTCTTTCTCCATAACCCTCATGTTAAAGTGATACCTGACTTAAGAAGAGAGAAACAGGGACATGAAGAGCCAGAGGGAGCCCGGGGGACAGCAGGGCCTGGCGGTACCAGAGCTGCAGTTCTGACCCTCGCCATGTCCTCATGCGGCGAGTGTGCCCTGAGTCTGGTAGACTTACTAGCATCTCCCCGACCTGCTTCCTTATTCGCCACAGGAACTCTGATCCTCCAGACAGGTGACGTGGAAGAGCGCCTGCTCCTGGCCTCCTCACAGGCCGCACAAGGCAGCCTGGAGAGTCACCAGCCCACCTCTGTCCCTGGTGTCCCCTGTGCACTGAAGAGGGAGCCAAAGAACAGAATGGTAATTCAGCTTCTCCGTAATGTGACGTCGCCGGGAAGCCTGGGCCTCCGGGCTGCACCCTGGCAGCGCCATCGCTCTTGCCGCTGCACGGAGCCTTTGAGCCCATGCTGGAAAGGGCAGGAAGCGGTCTCATAAAACCCTCATCAGCAGCTCTTCAAAGTGATCTAAACTCTGACCTGATTTAGATCTGCATCCTCTGTGGCCAAATACATAAAACACAAGATGAGGGAAAGATCTAAAATGAAGGCGTGAGTGCCGAGAATTAGTGGGATGAGGGGGAGAGGGGAATAAGGGAAAGGAAAGAGGGGGAGGGAGGGAAGGAGCAGCAGCTCTGGGCAATGCCGAGCTGAGCGCACCAGGCGAGCTGTCTGCAGCGCCAGCGGGCCAGGCCTTCTCATTACCATTGTTCAGAACGGCTCCCTTCCCACGCAGCTGCCCTGAAAAGGGACAGGAAGTGTGACAGCTTATCTGAGAACAAAACCCAGAGACCTGCTCCTGTTTGCCCTTCCCCTTGCTCCCGGAGCCTCTAAAAATGACAAGTTTATAGGAGCAGGGGTGAGGGTGGGAACAAGTGGGTGAGGAGTCCTGACTTTCTATTCTCATGTTCTCTCCCAATTCTCGTAGTGAGGGGCCACTTGGGGTTAGAGTGACTGGTGCTGTGAGGCGAAGGGGCAGGGCTGCGACTTTAGCTGCAGCCCAGGGCCCCGAGGCCTCTCTGGGATACATGGGCCAGAGAGCAGAGTGGAGGCGGTAGAGCCAGAGGCAGATGACAAGATACTCAACAGGGCCCGGGGCTCTGGAGATGACAGGGTGAACTTCAGGAGCCCCCGAGGCCATCCCAGCACCCCTCAAACCCCTGTGCGTCCTGAAAAGAGCTCTCCTCCACAGAGGGCAGCAGCCACCCTTAAGGGCACGGCTCGGATGCAGGTCCCAGCCCACTTCTTACGGTAACACATCTGGGTGTAGCAGCCGATCATCTCCTCTAGGTGAATAAGCTGAAAGAAGAAAATCAGGCAATCAGGCCTTACAATACAGCTAAGTATTTAATTCCTTTTAAATGATGGATTACTAACACCAGCATCACAAACAACATTTTTACTTTCCAGTGATTTACATGTGCAATTCGGCATCTCAATTACTGGGGCCATCATAACTGGAAAACTGAAGCCGGCTCTCTCCCTCCCCCTCTTCTCCTGGCACTGACGGGTGCCTTGTTTCTAAAACAGGGGCCACAACTCCAGAAAGCCCAAGTGCCCCTCCCAGGGGCTCCGCAGGTGAGCCCCTGTGGGGTTTTCAAGGAGCCAGAAGGGGGCTGCATTCTGTGTGGCGTGAGTGACAGCTGGCGCATGCGTGTTAAAAGGATCATTAATTCCCTGGGGGCTGGCACTGGCCAAACCACATCCTGGGCAGTGCCTATGAATGTGCCCAGAACGGCCCTGGGTCCCACAAGCCAGTGAGCCCAGACCTGGGGGTGTGGAGGTTGGGGCCCACATAGAGTGTCCAGCCCCTCAGGACACTCCGACTCGCACAGAAACGCATCATGCATGCAGTTCACAACCGGAATGCTTCAAGGAGGCCGAAGAGGGCAACAGCATGGACTCTGAAGCCCAGGACCTGCCATTTACCAGTCGGCAGCCTTGGCAAGTCCGTAGCCTCTCTGTGCCTCAGTTTCCATCTCTGTCAAATGGAGACCACGTGGTACCTCTCAGAGCCCCTGTGCAGGCTGCACGAGTCAGTGTGTGAAGGCATTGGAACAGCGCCTGGCTCGCAGCAAACGCGCAGTGTTAACTGATCACTGTGAGTCCCGTTTTAAGAGGAAGAACTGAAGCTCAGAGCAGTTAATAACCCCCCCCAAACTGGCTGCCCCTCTGCCTGGGAGCCGCTCTGGCCCCTCGGGGGAGTCAGGTCTTTCACACACAAGCCCCTCCACCAGCCAGACCCTCTCCGACACTCTGACTTGATCTCTCCCTGACACTTTCACATCTGGAATTATCTTGTTCAGTTGGTGAATGACTTCATCCATATAAAGCGCTATTACCATGGTGAGTGTATGCTTGCTGGCTGTCTCCCCCCACTTAAAGGTAAAGCACCCCAGAATAGGGCCCTTGTGAGTCTCACCCACCACAGCGCAGGGCGGTCTCTGGGTGTGTCACCTGTGAAGGGCCCCAAATTTGGCTTAATGCTCTCTATTACTGTCCTGAAATTCGCAATTTCTTAACGAGGAGCTTCACATTTTCATTTTACATGGCGCTTCCATAAAATATACATATCAGTCCTAGATGAATGAATGAATGAATGAATGAACAAGCCCACATTCCAACCCAGGTCCAAAGCCTCACTACTAAACCTCCAAGACTAAAACACGCTCTGGTGGGGGGAAGAGTTGCGTGGGGACGTCTGAACCAGGGACAACCCTGCCCTGACCACAAGACGCTGCTGTGCTGGGGGGCCTTCAGAGGCGGCACTGGTTTGGGTTCCCCCCGGCATCCAGCTCTTCTCCTCAGCCTCTCATTGCACCTGGACTCAAGGGGGTGGAAACCATTCACTGCCACCTAATGTTGCTCTTCCTCTTGCCGAAGACAGAGGGATCCCGTCCCTGCCTCCCAGGAGCTGTCCTCGGCTAGTCAGGTGCTCTTCAGAGCCACATCTGTGGTCGGACCTCAGGCAGAACACGGCTCAGGGCCCAGCACAGCCCTAGGTGCCGGGAGCTTGACAGTAAATAGATGCAACCCTGGCCCCTTGAGCCACGGGGCAGCCAAGGATGGAGCAGGGGGTACCGTCCAGCTGGAACATGGTGGGGGAGCCCTTGCGTGCATTTCCACTCCCCCTGAACTCTCTTACCTCAGGTGGGCACCCCCTCCCTGAACTCACTTCAAGTGAACGTTGCACACCCTGGCTCCCCAGAGGTTTCCATTCAATAGATCTTCACTCCCACCACCTCCAGAACAGCACAAAGCTGTTCCTTGTTAAAGCCTCCCATTGATCTCTCCTCAAGTCAGCCTCCTCCCTCTTCCTCTCTCTCCGGATGCTGCACCGGACCCGGCTCTGAGGTTCAGTGTCCTTCCATTCCCACTTCCCAAATCCTAACCATCCTTCAAGGCCTAGCCAAAGGCCATCTCCTTCAGGTATGCCCCTGATCTCTCCCCGCTGCCCCCAGAACAGCTAGAAGTCCTTCTCCAAGCCCCCCAGCACTCTCTAGCTTCAGCGTAAGGCCTCGGCTCTGAACTTTGGGTTTTGGCTGTATATTCACGCCCCTGCTCAAGGCGGGAGTTTGCTGGACAAAGTAGGGGTGAGAGGAGAGGCTTGGGGAACCGGGTGTTGCAGCTGGGAAGTCCGGCTGGAGCAGGACAGCGGGCACAGAGGGCTGAGGCTTTCTCAAGGAAATCTGGAAGGGGCGGGTCTCTTGTGAAAAGAAAAATTGGGACATTCCACATGGAAATATACAGTGAAAGCTTGGTTTTTAAAAACCGTTTTGCCAAGTTTTTTTTTTCTCCGGCCGGGAGGAAGGGGGTGCTGGGAGGCACAGGCCGAGGAGCACTGAAGGGGTTGTGTCAGAGTACCGAGTGGCAGCTACAGGCAGGGCGCTGCGAGGAGAGAATGCGGCAGGAGGTGGGGTACGACGCGTGATTAAGTTCAAACACATCTTCATCCCCTAACAACCTGTATTTGCATGCAAATATATTCATTTGTACAAATTAGCACGGTTCTCCCAGGAGGCTTTTTAGTCTGGAGCTCGTGCAGTCACTGGAGAAGAGAAGCCAAGCTGTCCCTGGGGTTCTCCACGACCCACTTGCCCCTGGTTGCTGGGCTGGTTAGGTCTGCTCGCAGAGACAGGCCAGTAGCGCCCCTGCTGGAGAGCCGGGGCGCCCCTAAGGTGCGCATGCTCACTCCTCCCCCTCCTCCCACCCCGCTTTCAGGGAGCCCGCGGGCCTCAGTGCGCAAGCGCCGGCTGGCTCCTCCCTCAAGGGCAGGGACAAGCGGGGCCCAAAATGGCGGCCAGCCGGTACCGGCGTTTTCTTAAGCTCTGTGAGGAATGGCCAGTGGACGAGACCAAGCGGGGCCGGGACTTGGGCGCTTACCTGCGGCAGCGGGTAGCACAGGCGTTTCGGGAGGGAGAGAACACCCAGGTGACCAGACTGTGGGGTCCGCCTTCGCGGGGAGGCGGTTGGGCGAGGGGAGGAAAGAACGAGGTAGGGGTGGGGTCTGCTAGCTGGCGGGCGGCGGTGGCCGCGCATGCGCACCTTTCCTCCCTGGCGGCATGAGCGCGCGGAACCCACTCTCCCGGGGGAACCTCAGAGAGTGACGACCTACATCCGCTCAGGGCTCTCCTCTGGCTGCACCTGGGAATTACCGGAGAAGCTTTTTAAAAACCCACCAAGGGCGGCAGCACTCAGCAATGTTAAGTCAGCATCTGGGAGATGAAACGCTCTCCGGACGGTTCAGGGTGCAGCCGGGCTGAGACCACACCGCCACCATTGGTGACAATCGTAGGCTTATTTCTCCCCTGACTCGAACCCCTTACCTCGCAGTGGTGTGCACTTAGCACATCCCCGGGGACCTCTGCAGGCCCCCCGCTAAGCGTATACATGCTCCCCAGGCCCTGTAAGTCCGTACAGCGGGTGTACACCCTCAGCCGAACTCCCGTGTGAACCCTAGAGTTACGGTCTTGCTCTCCTCCGGTTGCTGCAGCGCGGGGATTCATTCCTTTGCAGGTTAGGTGTTTATTGAGCACCCACCATGTGCCAGGAACTGTGCTAGGTGCTGGAGAGGCAGCAATAATCAGGGGAGGCCTTTACCACATGAAAGTTAAGTTTACATTTTAGTTCTAGACAAAATAAGCAAGGATACATACATAAGGCAGTCTAGGTAAATATGACTGACCCTTGAACAACTTGGGATTAAGGCACCAACACCCACCCCCAGCAGTTGAAAATCCACATATAACTTTTGACACCTCCACCTGGAGAAAAATAACCTACTATTGACTGGAAGCCTTACTGATAACAGTCAACATATATTCTGTATATTATATGTAATATACACTATATTCTTACAATAAAGTAAGCTAGAGACAAAATGTTAATGAGAAAATCATAAAGAAAATACATTTACAGTACTGTACATATTTATCGAATACTACAGGACCAGTGCACGTGCACCTGTGGGGTTCCTCAGCCTGGCCTGCGGGGATTGGGCCGAAACCAGCTCTCCGACATCCTCTGAGGGGTCCCAGATTGTGAGAGGGCGGTTCTCGGGTGACGCACCCCAGAATCGGGCTCCCTCCTCTCTGGTTCCAGGTGTGTCACCCAAGAACCGCAGCTGCCAAGTCACGGCAGCTCGGCAGCTTCTGTATTGAGCGTCTGCACCCTGGTGGTCATTGCGTATCGTAGCTACTGGCCGGTTGCTTAGGCCTTTATATAGATAGATAGATAGATAGATAGGGTCCTGTGTATAAGTGAATCTGTGTAGATCAGACCTGTGTTGTTCAAGAGTCAACTGTTAGGATGTAAAATAGAGTAGCAGCCCTGCCCGGTTTGGCTCAGTGGATAGAGCGTCAGCCCGCAGACTGAAGGGTCTTGGGTTCAGTTCCTAGCCAAGGGCATGTACCTCAGTTACAGGCTCTATCAGCCCTGGTCGGGGCGCATGCAGGAGGCAACCAATCGATGCGGCCCTCTCACGTCGGCGTTGCCCTCTCTGTCTCTCCCCCTCCACTCAAAAATCAATGGAAAATATCCTCAGGTGAGCATTTAAAAAAATGGAGTAGCATGGTAAAGGGATAATATTAGTTATGATAGTCAAACAAGGCCATACTAAGGAGGTGGCACACAGATCAGGCCTAAGGGAAGGAAAGCCAACAAGAGGGCAGTTCAGGCTGTGCAAGGTCCTGAGGAGGAAGCACATTGGCACGTTAGCGGACAGCAATAGTGGCTGGAGGGGAGTGAATGAAACGGAGTTTGCTAAGAACTGAGGTCGGAGAAGCCTGGCTTGTAGGATCTTATAGGCTGTGGTTAGGAATTGGATTCTGTTATAAGGCCAGTGAAAAGTCGTGTTTAATCAGGGGACTGGTGTGACCTAATTTATGTTTTTTAAAAAGACTACTCTGGTTGTATGTGGTGAATGAGTTACGGGGACATGAATAAAACAAGCCTGGAGCGAAGACCACCGTGATAGCCCAGGCAAGAAAAGGTGATGGCTTGGATGAGGGTGGCAGCACAGGGAGCGAAGGGGCTGGATTCCAGTTGCAATGTAAAGGCTGCCTCAGGAGGACTTACTAATAGAGTGGAGGGGGGGAGGGGGGGAGAATAACCAAGGACAACACCTAGATATTTTTGGCCTGAGCAACTGGGTGAGAGGTGGTACCATCTACTGAGATGGAAAGGACCAGGTGAGGAACAGGTGGGTGTGGAAGAAAACATCTCGAGTTTGGTGTAGACACGTTAAACTTGAGATACCGAGTGGACTTACTTCCAGTGGAAATGTCAAGTAGGCAGTGGGATATCTGAGCCTGGTGCTAAGCAGAGGTCAGCTATGTGAAAAGTGATACACACGCAGCCTGCAGAGATGGCTTTTGCAAAGTTTAGCCATGATCTATCAAAGCAGGAACTTGTTTGGGGTTTTTTTTTGTTTGTTTTTTTTTGCAACTTAGCCCAATCCAGAGCCAAGCCAGCCCACCCAGCGGAGCAATTACATGCCCAGTGGCATTACTGAAACCCATCGCTGGGTGGGTGGTGGGCATGGATGGAGTGGCTCAGAGCTGGGGGGTGAGGGGTGCCGGGGTCACACTGCACTGAGGGCCCTCGTGCCTCTTGGTCTTCGCTGTCCCAAAACGTAAAGATTTTGAAGGCAAGGATCAATCATATCAACTGTGCAAACCCCATAGACTTTCTAGGACTCTGCTCCCTACATAGTTTTAGTGTGAACTTCCTGAGAGTAGAGATATTGCCATTTTTATCTCTGCATAACCACATAAAAGACATTGGATAAATGTCTGAATACATACATGATTGTGGCTGACGAGATGTATCATTGGAGTCTAGTTGCAGATGTAGCAGAACTAGATGGAGAGGAAGTGAGGAGTGAGAAGGGGATATTTGTGTGTCCTGTGAAGTTGAATGGTGAGAATTGAGTTGGGAGCTTACTGTGGGGCACTATAGGAACCACACATGAGGGACAGAATCTGGCCCTTACCTGTGCCCTCATTCCGCCATCACCAGGGTCCTCCTGACCTCTCTCTCTCCTTATCGTTGTGGGCATGAGGCCCGTGTCCAAGAAGCTGACAGTCGGGCAGACATGACTTTCCCTCTAATGAAATTTAAGTGGTGAACGAGCCAGCAGAGAGGCCAATGTAGGCTATGTCCTTGGAGAGAGTGTCACATTCACCTACTTGACTGAGTCTAAGACAAGCCAGAAAAGGAGGATAGAGCGTTCTCTTCTGGGATTGTCATCTCTGTCTCACATACTGAGATAGCGCTGATGAGTGGAAGGCCCACAGATAGGAGTCATGGCCGCAGATGCCAGTCCTGGCTCAGGCCATGGCTCCAGAACAGCTTACGCGTGCACCCCAGTGCACCGTGGTGGCAGCAGGCACTTTCCTCGTGACCACTGTCCTCGTACCTCATCCTGATGTCACCTGAGAACATGCTTGGGCTTAGTAAGTCTTGGACCACGTTTGAAGGGAGCAGCCCCTTCTGGAATCGCAAAAAGCACCTGCAGGCACTCGCGGTGACCCCGTGGGCCAGTTATAAAGACCTTGAGGAGAAAGGTGGTCAGGCATTAGACCCGGTTGGCTGATTAGAGTGGAGCTCCCCCTGGTTATGCCAGAAAGACAGGCCTGGAGGGAGGCAGCTCTGCTCCACAGCCTTTCTGTTCCTCGAGAGGAGAGGGGCGGGCAGCCTCACGGCCTCCTACGCCTTGACCATAACACTGAGTGCTTTTGCTCGCATGATCTCATTTAACCCTGCGTGCAGCTGAGTGAAGTAGCCATTGCTGTTTCCATTTTACAGGCCAGGAAACAAAACAGAAAATAAAACAACTCACTCAGGGTCCTCTGGGACCTGAGTGGCAGGACCAGCTGTCCTGCCTGCTCCGGCGTGTCCTCCGTGGTGCCAGGCCGTTCCTCAGCCGCTGGCCGCCTGAGTTATTGCTTCCGGTTGTCAGGCCTGTTCTCCCATAAACTTCAGGCCACTCTCCTCCCCTCATTCCCTGCCCAAACCTTTTCAGACCATGCAGTTTGGGCAAAGGATGAAACATCTCCCTGTGTTGACCACCTGCTTTTCTTTGGCCCAGCCACTCCTCCCTGGTGAGGGTGGGAAGAAAGCTGGGCCTCAGATGCGACACAGCACAGAAAAGCCAGATTCACTAGAAAACAAGTTCATTCAGACTCAAAACCAGAGTCCAAAAACCATTGCCACCATTTATTCCACCTCACACTGCCCTTTGGGAGTCTCTCGGCCCACACCAAACCCCCCGGAGGGAGGGTGATAGAACGCAGGGACACACCAGCACCTCGCACACCCTCTACCCTCTTGTGCAGCCCTGTTCCCGGGGTTTGCCCCTTGAATACATTTTCCTGAAGAGAACACGTGTTCCCTGCAGCACTGAGAGCTTAATGAAAGAATCCCAACATGGGGGAGGTGGTGAACACTGTCATTGTTGACTTAAGTGCAAGGAAAGGAGCAAATCCTTCTAATGAGCTCAGTAGGTGGCAAGCAGCTTCCTAAAGAGCACTGCCTGCACCCTAGCACCCACTCCCTGACGTGGCACAGCTCTGAGGAACTGCCTGGGAAGGGGCACCAGGAAGGGGCTCTCCTGTCAGTGGGTTCTGAGTGCTACCCTGGTTCCAGGACTGTCGGCCCGTTGAACAAAGTTGAACTTGGTCTTGGGCTTGCAGTAACATAAATGATATTCCCACTCTCGGAGCAGAATTCAGAGGTTTCACATGGTCGTTTCTCAGTGGCCCAGTTGAGGCCTGTTCTGCGGCATTCTGCAGTGTGGCAGAGACCTGGCAATGGTGGCGCCTTCTCAGAGTTGCTCACTGCCATGTGTTGGCCCCCTGCAGCCAAGCGTTTGAGGAATGGCCCAAGGACAGGTTATGCTCTTTTCAGCTATAATATTGAACCCGCTGCAGGACAGGAGTTGTGAGAGAATGAGTGGAGCTGGAGTGGGAAGGCAGGTGGGACCAGACTGGCACTCCTGGGCATATGCTCCTAGAGCAGGGGGGATGGGGGGGGGGGAACTGCCCTGCCAAGGCATTAGGGGTGAGAGAATGAAATGTTTCACACAATATAGCAGGCTAGATTTTTTTTTTATTTTTTTACAGGCTAATTATTAAGTTGTTGTTTTTTTTGTACTAGAGGCCCGATGCACGAAGATTCGTGCAAGCATGGACCTTCCTTCCCCTGGTGGCTAGCACTGCTTTTGCTCCGGCCCGGAGCCACCTTTTCACTCTGGCCTGGAGCTGCCTTTCCACCTTCCCATGCTGCCCACAGGCTCAGAGTGGCTGGGGTGGTGCTGAACACCTGCATTGTCACCATGGTGACGACACAAGCACCCCTGGCCACTCAGCACCAACATATGCAAATTGACCTGCCATCTTTGTTGTATTAATTTGCATACTAACTCCTGATTGGCTGGTGGGTGTCCCAAAGGTATAGTCAGTTCATGTTACTCTTTTATTAGGTAGATGGCCAGTGAATGATGTTGTATTGAAATGGCCCTTGGCCTAGAACACCAATGGGCAACCTTTTGAGCTTGGTGTGTCAAAATTTGCCAAAAAAAAAGCATAACTTGGGTGGTGTGTCACTTTGAGAAAAAAAAACCATAATTTCACTATACTTATAGTTTAAATAACAAAAGTGTATAATTATAATAGATAACTGTATTTAATAAACCAAAAACTAATTATTTAACTTAACCTGCTTAGTGACTTTGTTCATCTGTCAGTCGGTTTCTTTTGTTGGTCTTGATATTATTTAACTTGTGTGGGGTGCCGTGAACTAAGATAAGTGAGAGGGAGGGGGAATTCTTTAACCTGCCTATTAGTGACTTTTTTGTTGCTGAAGTTCATTGGCTAAACCTTCAATTGAAGGTTGGTATTTTGTACACTTCAAGCCCAAGGAAGTGCTACTAACTTCATCTGTCAATCTGTTTCTTTTATTAGTTTTGGTATTATTTAACCCTGAGAATAAGGTCTCACAAAAGTATAGAGGGGGAAAATGTGAGTAAAGCCATTGCTATATTTTTCAGGGTGCTAAAAGTGTCTGGTAATGGGTTCCAGGCACTCCAAATTTCCTGTTCGTAGTGGCACTCCTCTAGATTCTCCAAGCGGCACCTTTCCAGATTCTCAAGCTTTGACCTCAAGTCAACAAACACCTGAGCCCAGATGCTGTCTTGAAATTCTGCAAGTTGTATCTCCAAATCATCAATTTGCATCCATTGGAAACCATTTAATTCCAAACTACTGTAGACTACTACATCAGGATACTTAATTATTTTTATGGTGTGTTCTAGGTTTCTAAATTGATTAAATCTATCACTGAACTGGTCAAGTAACAAGTCTAAAACATGCTGGTACTATATATGTAAGGGTTCCATTTCATTTTGTACAGCTGCACTGGCCTTCTCAAAATACTTTGTTACTCGAGGAAAATACTTATAAGTTTTAGTTTCTACAGCTCGCTTAAAAATTTCAAGTGTACTTTCAAAAGTTTAAGTTTACTTTTATGTATCCAAACATAACGTCAATACTTTTGCCAAAACCTTGTAACTTTAAGTTCAGTTCATTAATATGAACAGAGAGATCTGTAAAAAATATCAGGATGTTGACCCACTTATCATTATTGAGCTGAGAAAAGTTTCCCAGATCCTTATCCACAAGAAATACCTTAATTTCTTCAAAGCACTCCACAAATCACTCAAGAACTTTGCCTCGGCTCAGCCATCTCACATTATTGTACATCAGCAGTCCACTGTAAGTGGAACCAACCTCCAGTAAAAGTGCAGAAAATTCTCGCTTGTGAAGGGGGCGAGCAGCTATTAAATTAACTATTTTTGTAACAACTGACATTAAGTCCTCTAAGTCGGTGAATCCTGCCTTGGCACATAAAACCTCCTGATAGATAGCACAGTGAAAAGCACAATCGATGTCCAATAGCTTCTGTAAACAATTTGACAAATCCGACTTTTTTCTTCACCATGTTTGGTGCCCCATCTGTCATCACTGACAAAACTTTAGAGATATCAATGCTTAGGTCACAGAATGTTTGTATAACAATCTTACATATTTCGCTTCCTGATGTACTTGTTGGCACTGATACTAACTTTATCAACTCTTCTCTCATTGTGAGACCATCAGAATATCGACCAATAATGGCCAACTGAGCATGTGATGTGACATCAGTAGTTTCATCAAGAGAGATCGAAAAATATTTACAATTATTTATGTCTGTCTGTAATTGATGTACATTTGTGTTCAATCTCATTTGGTCTTTTATAATATTTCTACTGAGTCGTAACTCAGATATTCTCTGAATAATTGCATCTTTATTCTGCTTATTGTGAAATAGAACTGGTACACATCTTAGGAGAGTTTCTTTAATAAATTCTCCCTCACTGAGTGCTTTCCCATGCTGAGCTATGGAGTGAGCAATGCTCAAACTTGCAGATGTTAAATTTGTGGAGCCTTTTATAAATTTAAGGATGGCATTAGATAGGCTCTTATAAAGCTGTAGCAGCCTGGAATGTATTCCTTCCTTTCATCCTCACTTTTTTTCAAGAGCTGGGAATGATTAGTTGTAAAATGTCTATTTATATTCCACATTCTGCTTACTACCGTTTCAGTACATAGAACGCAAAATAATCTGCCTTTTTTTTTCTATAATGCCATACATCTCGGTCCATGTCTCTTGAAAGGGTTGGCTACTGCTACTACCCCTTCCTTTACTTAACCTTGGTTTTTTTATTTTTTGTGTTCTCCATCAGGGGGGCAATGACAGAAAATAAAATTATAGAAAGCCTGTTAGCCCTGCAGACAATTGGGGGTTAACTAGCCTAGCTGACCACAAGATGCCCTTTCTTTTAGGAAAGAGCAGGGTTAATAAGCAGAAATAGAGGTTAATAAGGATGCACATCAGTAATAGTGGTGAAATGAAGTCTGCACTATGCTGCAAAATGGTGTTCCTTATATAAATTAAGATGGCTGTCGCTATTTCTAATGGGGGGAAACGGCACCCACAGCACAGGCCCTCGCCTCTCCCAGCCTCCCCCTCACTTATCTCAGTAATGATGGTCAGTTAGAAATCCACGACACCCCAGAACAGTAGATTGGATGACGGTTGCTGTGGTTATGTGGTTCCTGGTAATGGCGATCACGGGGCCCCAGAGATGCGTCCCCCGTGGCATTTTGCTGCTGCCTGCTCCACAGGCCGGAAGTGAGGTCAAAGATCCCCTAACGGCCTAACCGGAGTCCCAGAACTAGACGCTCTGTGCCGGAGTTCTGTTGTTTTGGCCTATAGACTTCCAGCAGAGTGTCTACACTACACTACACCAAATGTTTCATCCTCGGCTACTGCACCTGGCCGTGCAGTAGGCGAAGATGAAACGTCCTTCTCAGCATGAGGCCCCATACTTCTCTGTATGCGACCGCATGCGGCCGCTTGTCATCGAAAATGGCTGTGTCAGTGCTGACACGTGTGTCATAGGTTCGCCATCACTGGCCTAGAGGGTAAACTCACTTTCAGTGAGTCTCCACCTTACTCGGAAATCTCGGGCTCTGCCCACTGCCCCCTGGACTGGGGGCAGGCAGCTCTGTGAGGCCTTCATTGCCCTCTGGTCCCTGGTTTCAGCCTGTGTTTCATCTCTTACCACACCCCAGCATGTGCCCTGCCTCAGCAAGGCTGTCTTCTCTGCCTCCCAAATCGGCCATAAAACAAGTGGTCCTTAGCCTGTGAGAATCTAGTGTACTGTGGGTACCACCATCCTCCCCGGAACCTCGTGGCTTGCCAAGAATTTGGCCATCCAGGTCCTTGAAGCACTGCTTGGCTCAAGACCCTGCCTGCCGGAAACAGCCTTGTGCCTTTGCATGCCTGCTCCTCTGACCCCGGTCCACCCATGCCCGGGTCTGGCTCTGAAGTCTACACTCCTCAAAGTGACGGACTCGCTGCCCCTCACTCTGCACTGTCACTGCAGTGGAACGTAAGGCCTCCCAGCCACAGCTCCCATTGGCCAGGCCTGGCGACCCTCCCCACTCTGATCTGTACTCAGCACTCAGGTACAGGCCGCCAGGCCATGTCTGATTTCTTACTTCGAGCCGATCTTGTCTCCTCAGTGACTGCAGTTTCTGCAAAGCGGAGGCTGAGTCTCAGTCCTCCCACAGCCTCCTAGCGGAGCAGCGCATAATGGGTGCCCATAACAGAATGAGCTCATTTCAGAAGTTCATTACCAAGTCATGGAAACCATTATGCGTAGATCCTCCTGGACTGGATCCAGCTCTGTCTTAACTAGCAAAGCAATTTGCATCACCCTTTCCCAAAAGTGCCAATGAGTCCCTTTGTGTGACTATAATAGGGGCCACTGTACCAATTGCCGTCACCACCCAAAATTCAATTTTGAAAATCAGAGTCCATGCCTGTGGCGCCGACGTATTTGTTAGGTATAAAAGTTTAATATGGTAAAGAGAAACCTACTGATGGCTGAGCAGGCGAGATGCAAAGGAGCAAAAATAGAGCCGTGGAGGGCACTTTGTCAGTTGAACATGTATTTTATTCACATTTCGGGAGCAGAGCTGACTTTTGCTTAATGTGCCACTCGCCTTTGTCGGCAGCTATGCTCTTCGTCCCAAGGTGCCCGCGGTCTCGTTAGGGGTGAGTGCAGAGCCGGTCATTTGAAGCTTGTTCACGAGGGCGTTTCCCAAAGCGCGCGCTGCCTCGGGAAGCTGTGTGTTCCACACTCGGGAGCCCGTGCTGCAGTCCGGATGGGTGCGGGGGAGGTGTGGTGAGCCTTCTGGCATTAGACAGGTGTGTCCCCCGTGGCCTTTTAAGGAGCAAACCAGACTGTTCTTTAGCTGCTGAGCCTGGCTTGGTGGGATGGGACCGGAAGTGGCTGTGGGCCATGTCCGTGGGCCAGGGCCGTGATAGCTTGGCTAGATGTTGGCCAGTGCGAACTCGTCACCGCCACAGCGCCCTTCACAGCCTCCCGACCTCTGACCCCAGATGGGAAGTTGGGGGACAAGTTCATTTTTGGTGATTATTTATGGCGTTTGAAGTGAGTACTAGTGGGCTCCAGGCTTTGTGTGACATGTCTGACAGACTCTATTGCTGAAGGGGTGTTAAGGGGTCGGGAGCCCAGAGGATCACTGTTTTTTCACCAGACCCTCTGCGCTCTGCCCTCATGGGAGCAGCGCTCCGGGTCTGTTCTGCTGGCCCTGCTGCCTGCTGGCGCCCTGAGGGTACGGAGGAGGGGGCTGAGCAGCCCTCTGGCATGTGCCCACCCTTAGGAAGTTAAGAGAAGCAGGAGAGGAACTTGTGTTGGCAAGATTTCTGAGGGCAAGGATCAGGTGGGAATGTGGTTTGACAAGGATGCCCTGTCTCAGTGGACCCACAAGCAATGGCAGGAGCCCCAAGAGAGGTCCTGGCAGGAAGGCAAGTCAGCAGTGGCACGCTTCCTAAGAGCGTGTTGTGGGGGCTTCCGGAGGGCACCGGAGGGCCATCCAAAGAGCAGAGAACGGGCCAGTGTTGGAGCCCTGCTGAGCTGACCAGCAGGCACAATGCCGCTGAGTCTCGGAGTCGGGGCCCCGGGTGTGGGCAGGAACGCAGTGACGTCTGATTTCCGGTTCCTTCCTCACTTCCATTTCTAGCCACACCCCAGCAGTCACACGGACAGCATGATGCTCCGGTCGTGTCCTGACTGCCACTCCCTGGGGGCCCTGGACGCGTGCTCCCTGGTCCTGTGCCTGGAGAGCCCGCTCCTTCAGGTAACGCCGCTCGCTCCCCACCGGCACCTCTGCCAGGTCTCCCCGGCCCCGAGCAGCGTCCCCACCTCCCTCCACCCACAGCACCCTCATTCCATCACCAGGAGCCTCCTGACCTCCTCCCCGTCTCCTTGTCATTGTAGGCGAGAGGCCTGTGTTCACACAGCTGTTGGCTGTAATAGTCACAAGACCACCCCTCCCTCTGAGTGTGCGGGTCCGAGTCAGCGGCGGCATTGCCTCCGCCACCCTCACGCCGCTCTCAGAAGCAGGCCTGTTGTTATCCTTCCTGTTAGAAAGGATAAGGTTAAGGTTAAGTTGGCCGGTCGCTTCGAAAATGACAGTACTTAAAAGACAAGGACGTGTCTCCCCGCTGAGAGGAGGCGTGCGTGTGGCAGGTAAAGGCAGGAGGCCAGCCGGGCCAAAGGGCTCTTTTCCCGGAAAGATCGTTGCTGAGCCCGCCGGTCTGCGCAGTGGTCGGAGCGTCGGCCCGCAGACCGGTGGGTCTCGGGTTCAATTCCGGGTCCAGGGCACATACCTCGGTTACAAGTTCCCCAGCCCCAGTTGGGGCACATGTGGGAGACAACCAAATAAACGAGTCCCTCTTACCTCAATGTTCCTCTCTCTTCCCCCTCCCTCTCTCCCGCTCTCTCTAGAAATCAATGGGAAAAATATCCTCGGGTGAGGATTAGAAACGTTATTACCGAGATATTACTAGATAGAATGCTGCGTCAGCGTGCAGCGTCCGGGGTTTGGCCGCTGCCTGGTTCTGTAGGCGGCCTGGTCCTTCGGAAACATACTGACATCTTCCTGTGTGAGGGGCGTCAGGCGTCACTTTATTCTCAAATGGGTCAGCGGAAAATACATGTATGCGGGCACTCAGAATGAGAAAGCAAACGGGGGGGGGGGGGGGATTTTGAAGAGTCGGGGACAGGAAGAGATGAGGGATTTGCCCAACACCCCAGAGCCGGTCGGCGGTGATGCCAAGATTCGGGCCAGCGGTTGGGTCCGCTGCGTCGTAGCCGCGCAGACCCGCTCGGACTCGGCCCTGCGCGCTGACCGTCCCGAGGCGCGTCTCTGAGACTCAAAGCCGAACTCGTCTCTGCAGGGATGGAAAGAGCAAGCAAGAGGTGAAATGCCCAGTTATCTTTAGCAATCTTTATAATATTTTTTTATTTTTAAAAAGAGAGCATTTATTTAGAGCAGTGGTTCTCAACCTTCCTAATGCCGTGACCCTTTAATACAGCTCCTCATGGTGTGGTGACCCCAACCATAACACTATTTTCGTTGCTGCTTCATAACTGCAATTTTGCTACTGTTAGGAATCGTAATGTAAATAGCTGTGTTTTCCGATGGCCTTAGGCTCTACAGCAGCGGTTCTCAACCTGTGGGTCACCTAAGACCATCGGAAAACACAGACATTTACATTACGAATCATAACAGTAGCCAAATTACCGGCGCGGATCAAGTGGAACTAAGTGGATGACCATCTTGTTGGCCCTAAACTGGGAACCTCATTTGGCATGCACACAGGCAGAAGCGAGTGGCATTACTGAAACACTTAACTACTGATTTATTTGTGCTCTGCCTTCTTCGAGAAAGGATTTAAGTTGGAAAAATCCATCATTTGAATTCTGGCAAAAAAAAAAAACAAAAGAGAAAGTTTTGTTCTGGGGAGCTCTCAGAAGTCTTGGCTGAATAAGGGAATAGCAAGGGGAGGGGGAGGGGACATTAAAAACTGGTGTCTCATCTGTGTCTTCCCTGGTTCCCAGCAAGGGCATCCGGAATATTTCTTTGTTTTCATTGATTTCAGAGAGGGAGAGGGAGAGGGAGAGAAACATCGGTGATGGGAGAGAATCGTCGATTGGCTGCCTCCTGCACAGAGCCCCAGGCATGTGCCCTTGACTGAAATGAACCAGGATCCTGCCATCCCAGGCCATGCTCTGCCCACTGGGCCAAACCAGCCAGGGCCAGAATCTCTCTACTTCCCCCTTCTACTCTCAGGGCCTCGGTGTTCGGGCCTTGCCCTGCCTAGCAGGACCAGCTGCACTCTCCCTCTCAGTTTCCCTCCGCTCAGCACATTTGGTCCTACCTGCTCTTCCCGTGCAGATTGCAACAGCTCCCCAGTTGAAGGCTCAGATGAGTTTTTTTTGTTTGTTTTTTTGTGTGTGTTTTATAAAAGAATCTTTATGTGATACATTTTACATTGAAGATTAACGCCAAGGGCTCTTTCTCTTCCTCTGCCCGGGTTCTTCACTGGGTCCTCAGGCCCTCCGCCAGAGGGCCGGGCTAACCAGACAGCATTCCTGCCCTCTGCTGGCTCACCCACCCCTCCACCAGCAAGCCCACCTTCTGTAGCCTTCAGAGCCAGCTTGGTCACTCGGCCATACACTGACCACTCACACCTGGGACACACCTCCTCCGGCTTCCGGAGCCCACACTGCTCCCAGCACGCCCTTACGAGGTGCATCCTTCCTGTGTTATATGTTTACTAAAGGCCTGATGCACAAAATTCCCTCCGCTGCCCACACCAGCTTCCCTCTGGCACCTGCGCCCTGGGCTTCCCTCAGAGAGGGAGGCCCCGCCCGCCCCCTGCAGCCCACTGGTCGGTGGCCTATGCCTCCCTCTGTGGGGTGATCATGGGGCGGTGGCCAGGCCCCAGCCAGTTGCATTGCTCCCGCCGTGGCTGGCCTGGTGCCGGTGCCATAATGTGGTCCTGGATGGTCGTCCCACTGTCCGGCCGTCCGGTTTGCATATTACGCCTTTATTATATAGGATGTGGCGTCTCCCACTGCAGCCGGGGCGGTGGCTCCCAGGGAACAGATGGGTAGATTTTTCTTTGCCCGCCGGTGGACGTTTTTCTGCCGGTGGGAGTGGGTGAGGTGGAGCCAGTACGCCGTGCAGGTGATTTCTGGTAGCGGAGTGAGGGGAGCCGGGCTGAGGGGAGCCGGGCTGAGGGGAGCCGGGCGGTGCGCTGCTGGCCGGCCTCAGGGCAGTGCTCCTGGAGGCCCTGCGGAGGGACAGGAGGCAGGCAGGGCCTGTGGCTCACTGCTGGGGGTTCTTTGTGTTTCAGGTGGCAGAGCCTGAGGCCTGCGACGAGATGTACAAGAGCTTAGCGCGGCTCCATTCAAACTATTACAAGCACAAGGTGAGTGGGCCGTCTCTCCATCCCCGTCCCTCTCTCCGTCCCCGGCCCTCTGACCCAGGTCAAGTGAAAATCTGATTTGCAGTGTTTTGTAAAGAATGTCGGTTTTGCCACTTTCAAGTGTAACCAGTAATTTCAAGCAAGCCAACCAAGGCACCTCACGAGGCTTTTGGGCCCCTTCCCTGAAAGCTGTTCATCATCCTGAATAAAAGCTGCCGTGTGTGCCAGTGTGGGCTTCTGGGAGTGTCTGGCAACTTAGAGCTTCGCTTTTCCGTGTCCTCTGGTGGAAGTGCGTCCCCTGCACTTGCTGACAGAGGTGGGGTGATTGGGCACGTCCTGGCAGACAAACTGATGTCCTCGGCTTTTCATGATTTCTGCCAAATCCCACGGAGTTTGAAAACTGCCAGTAATTCCCCAGATACGCAGGGTGGGGCCAAGTAGGTTTAAAGTTGTGAGTACACGGAACAGAGGTTACTCTTGTGTTATTACTTATTAATTATTGTGTTATCTTCCACATGAGCACCTAACCCTCCCCGGCCCCACCCTGTGCGTGGCCAGCGCCTCGCCTGCGGGGAAGGGGTTTCTTGTCAGTCCTCGAAGCTCCGTGTGTGCTCACGAGCAGCAGCGTCCCCTGGGAGCTGGTTGGAAAGGAGACGTGTGGGCCCAGCCAGGCTGAGTGACGGCCTGCGCTTGCCCAGAGATTCCCCTGCATGTGCAGGTGGGAGCCGCCGCCCGCCTGGCAGATGGTGCCCGCACTTGAGGCCACATCTTGGACTCCAGGTGGCGCTGCTCTTCCGCCTGCCCAGCCTCTGGTCTCTAGTCACTCCTGCGGCCAGTGTGTGCAGGTAGAGCCAGGCTTCTCCCCGGATCGCAGGTCCCAGGCGGTGCTGCAGAACTAACCTCCCCCTTCTCTCCCCCCGCCCCCCGCCCTGCGACCAGTACCCTCGCCCCCGGGACACGAGCTTCAGCGGCCTGACCTTGGAAGAGTACAAGCTGGTCCTCGCCACAGGTAATGCACAGCTGCCGTTTGTTCGCAGGTGATTCCCGTTAGACCGCTCCGCCTGTGGCCAGTGCGGGGCGCCCAGAGGAGATTCTGAAGCGGCAGCCTTTATACTTTGGCCGTAGAATATGGAGAAAGTCAGCAGCATTGTTTTAAAGAGAAACTCCATCCCCTGAGCTGAGCAGCAGGGACGGGGGAATGCATACTCGCCAAACGGAAGTAGTTGACATCAGGATGGAAGGAAAATAATCTTATTTGTATGGTCCTAAGAGGGCTTTCTAAACAATGAGGGTTCTACTTAAAACAAAAAGCCATTCAACACACATGGAGATATCCACTACGCCTTATCTGGCCCAGGGGACATGGGCTGTGGGTTAGATGTGGGTTTAACTGGGCATGTTTTGGAGTCGTTGATAGACTGTGATTAGCAAGAAAGGAAATGCCCAGGCCAGCCCAGCCCTCAGCACTTCCGCATCTCCATTGTCACTGACGGGCAACCCTGGGTTGAAGTAGGCAGGTTCTGGAAAATTACTATTTTTATTTGCAAGGATATCATATACAAAAATAGGCTACCCTTTTCTGAAAGGGCCTGGCCCTGAAACAGTCACCTTCTGTGGAACTCTAGAAATTTCTTTCCTGCTCCTCTGGCAGTCTTTAGCTACGTTTTAGAGATTTGGCATTCCAGAAAACTTACCTTCTGAGCACGCACACCTGGTGCTGTCCCTGCCATCGTATCAGCTCCGATCCTGTTTTCATTACACCGGCCTGGGGAAGATTTTTTTGCCAGGTGAAGATTTTTTTGCCAGGCAGGATCATGAAATTACTGCATTGGTGCCCCAGGTCATTGTGAGGACCTGAAGAGTTTCAGCAAAGTTTGAACTTGAAACTAAAAAGGAAGTAAGTTCTCAGCTCTCCCCTCCATCAGCCTGCGCGCTGCTCTGCCCGGACGGCCGGCTCTAGGAAGCCTGCTGACTGTGTCCCGCAGCGACCCTCAGCTTTGCTGTGACTGTGGACCAGCGTTCCCGCTGTCTCCTCTGCGGGGCCGAGAAGACGCCTTGCCGTGTCTGTAGTGAGAGGGGGGAGGCCTGGCCGCTGGCCTGGGCCTGGATCCCAAGTGTGTCCACCTTGGGCTTGGGATCCAGGGAGACTATAAGGCCTGTAAGTGGGCCGGGATTCAGCTTTCAGCATCCCGCTTTGTGCCCCACAAAGGGGCCTGGTCTTCTGGGCTCGGGGCTGAGGGGCAGTGTGTCCTAATTGTCCAGAGACCACTGACAGTCAATGTTAATAAGTAATGTGTTACCTTTTGTTCCAAAAAGCCATTCTATTGACAGGTAAAAACTCAGGCCGTGAAATTCAGACAATATTATGGGGAAATTAAATTTAATATACGGGTAAGATTAAGAATAGAATCTCGGCCCTGGAGCAACTTTAAACCAGTGGTTCCTAACGGGGCAGTTTTGGTGCCTGGGGGACAGGTGGCAAAGTCTGGAGACATTTTGGTGGTCAGAGCTGGGAGTGGGGGCGGGCCGGGGCTTGCTTCTGGCATCTAGTGGATAGAGGCTGAGATGCTGCTAAACTTCCTGCAGCGCACAGGTCAGCCCCCCAACAAAGAATTATTGTCCCTCAACCCAAACATCGATAGTGCCAAGACGGAGAAACCCAGCTTTCGTTCCTTGGGGGCTGTGTGCGCCTGCGTGCATTTGTGTGTGTGTGTGTGTGTGTGTGTGTGTGTGGCCTCCCGCCAGCCCCCTGCTGCCATCATAGCTGTGCCCATGGCCCCTCTTCTTGGGTGCAGGTCGGGCGCCAGCCAAGTTACCGCCACAATTGCCTTTCATCCTCACAACTTTTGAGGCAGGCATTTTCTCCGCGTTGCAGATGAAGAACCTGAGGCTAAGGGTGAAGGGGTTTGCTGGAGGGCCGGTGGGGAAATGCTGGGCAGGGACCCTGTGCAGTCCCGCTCCTCCCCGGAGCCGCTCAGCTCCGCAGCCCGAGGCCCACCGCGGCCGGGTTCAGACCCCCCTCCCCTTCCTGGCCGTGCGACCCGAGCAGCTCGCTTAACCTCCCTCTACCTGTTTTTACGTCTGAAAAGTGGGGAGTCTGGTGTGCGGCACAGACCAAGATTTGCCCATGCCCCACACACCTACTGTCTCCACCTGCCCGCCGTGTTAGCCCAGGCACGGCGGGTGCAGCTCAGGTGCTGAGTGGGAGCAGTGTGCCCGGCCCGGCCCGGCCCGGCCCCGAGCACTCAGTCCGTGCTGGCAGTTACTTTCCTGCGACCTCGCTGAGGTCCCTTTTTCGGGGACAGGCTGTGAAAAGGCCTCCTCATGCGAGGCTCTATGGGGCCAACATCCATCCTCAGATGTTAGGCGTCAGCCTCCTCTCTGTCTTGCCCTTTGCAGACGCCCTGGGGGAGCTGAAGGACATGAATAAGGGCCTGTGGAAGAAACTGCAGGAGAAGTTTGCCGCCAGGAGTCCCGAGGAGAAGCAGAAGTTGTGGGCTCAGTCCTTATCTCGCCCTCGGACCTGAGTGGAGTCTGTTGCTGTCATAAATAAAGCTCCCTGACCCCCTTGGGACCTCAACCAGCCTCCACAGAGGGAGCCGCACCATCCCAGGGAAAGCTGTGTGCCAGCAGCCACCGGGTGGGACGTCTCCAGGGGAGAGGAGGCTGCGGCTCCAGCCGGCCTGGGAAGCTGGGAAGGGAAGGCGCTGGGCTGCGGCCGCAGGAGCCCCTGTCGGCGGGGGTCTGGCTGGGAGCTCCTGGGAAACGGCCAAAACTAGTCAGCCCGGAAGAAGGCAGGTGGTCGGCAGAGAAAGCTGCTCGGCCCCTTGCCCAGGCCTCAGGACGGAGCCGGTCCTCTGCCGACCTTGCAGAAAACCTGTGTTCTGGCTGTTCAGGGGCAGAGGGGGGCTACAGACAGCCTGGCCCGGAGCCTTGGGCTGTGGTGGCTTCTGTGGGAGGCCAGGACACACACGGGCCACTTCTCACTCCACGGAACCTTAGCTCTTACCGGGGCCTTCACATTTCGGACCCGAGCCGAGAAGGGTGGGCAGGGACCCCCGGCACTCATGGGGAAGGATCGAAGTGGGCTCCGGTGTGTGCCGGGGTGCACACAACACGCATAGGGCTTGACCAAAACCGGTGACCAGTACCCTGGTTCTGTCCGACAGCGTCAGCACCTCCCAGAACCAAGGTGAGGCCGGGCCATGTAGCCCCCACAGCCCCAAGGGCCAGAGGAAACACCAGCCCTTTTCAATGGACTACATTTCTATTAATTTATTTAAGGTAATTAACATATTAGTTCTCAGGCCAAAGGATTCATAAAACATTACACCAAAAGGAGAAAAAACAAGCAGTCAAAAACTAGCCACTGTCATGCACCCAGCCCTGCCCCTTCAGCCTGTGCCCCCCCCACCCCCCACAGAGGCCCAGGAAGAGGCAGGGCCTCCGCCCTCGGCCAGCAGTCCCCCTGGGGCTGGGGCTGGGCTGGGCTGTGCCGAGGTGCACACTGTCTACGGCAGGCCTGAGGCACAGGAGGGGTGCGGGGCTGGGCACCCGGGAATAAGTTAAGTAACAAAGCCCCAGCATCCCTAGCAACAGCATCACTGCACCTCCCCTGGGGGCGGGCAGCAACCAAAATGTAGTGCTTGGAATAAAGAGGTGACCCCACTCCTAATCGCCCACCAGGACAGAGGGATGTCAGTTACTGCTTCAAGGGACAAAGCAGTCCTCTAGGGGGGACATCTTTAAGGCAGTAAGGTAAACAGTCCCAGTGAGTCTCAGTCCTCCAGGCTCCAGCCAGGGCTGGCAGCTGAGGCGACCCCCGTGCTGGCCAGCGCCCGGGTTGGCTTCGGGGAGCCTGGCGGAGCAGGAGCTGGGGGCTGGGTGGGCTGACCGGCCACACGACCTGAGGGGGGTCCCAGTCACCGCACCCGCCCAGGCTTCGGCGGGTCTCGGGCTCAGCGGCTCATGCAGTTCTGGACGTCCACAAAGCCCAGGCGCTGCCTGCGTTTCCGCTGCTCCGTCATCTGTGGTTAAACGACGCCGACAGGTCAGGCCCGGCACCCCCTGCGCAGACACCGCCGAGGGCCTGGCGCCCGCCCTCCCACCGTGGACCCGCTGCGCTCGGCACTGGCGGCCGGCCAAGGCCCTCGGGACACGAGGCTGCAGCCCAGACCCTTGGTCACAGTCCACTGTCACAGCTCCTGCTTTGTGCAGCGGGTCCGCCGCCCCACCCAGAAAATGGCTGCCTCGCCTCTCGGCCGCTGCCTGAGGGAGGGGGTGCCCCGGATCCGCCTGGCTGTGCCTCCACAGAGGGGAGTGTGTTTGGGATCCGTCTCCTACCCCAGACCCAAGGACGGGGCCAGGAAGAAAGGGGGATACGGGGGCATGCACCTACTCCCTCCCCGCCGGGGCAGGCTGGGCTGTGAGCTCGGTGGCCTGGGGCTGCCCGGTGCGGGCTGAGGGCGGTGCGGGGAAGCCGGGCGCACACCTGCTCCTTGAGCTCGTTGAGCTGGGCGGTGAGGTGGGACACCAGCTTCATGGTGGAGCCCAGCTTGTCCTGAAGAATCCGGATCTCGTTCTGCTCCCCCTCCCCTTCGTTGCTCACGAGGGACATGGCCCTCATCCGGGGGAACCAGTCCAGGTTCTTGTTCTGAAAAGGTGGCCGGCGGGTGAGCACCGTGCCCTGGAGACACGCTCTCAGGACACATCGGGGAAGCGGTGCCCCCTCTGCGGCCCGGCCCAGCGCTGAGACGGGCCGACTCCCGTCAGCCGCTCGGCCCTTCCGCCGTCAGCACCTGTGCACGCACAGCCCCTCCGAGCTGGAGCGGAGGCCCGCACCAGACCCCGCACCTCCGTCCGTCCCTTCTGCCCTCCCCAAACGCACGCCACAGGAAGACGCAAGAGGGACGGATGCAGCAGGAGCAGGAGGCCCGCAGCTGCCACGCTTCCCGACAGGAGGAGGGAGGGCACCGAGCTGCGCCCTCAGAGCAGCCGGCTAACCCGCCCGCCCGTCCGTCCACATGGCAGGGGCACAAGCAAACGGCTTCCCCCGAACGGGTCTTTCCTGCCAGCCTGCGAGGCTCACCCTCGTTGGAACTGCCGCTCTCGCCCCCGAGGCGACGGCGCGTTCCCTCCCAGCGGCCAGAGCGGCAGCGCCGGCGGCCACGCCACCCTCCCGGGACCACACCTTGATCATCTGTGCCACGTAGCTCTCGGGCCCCGTGTAGTCCGTCTTGTTCTTCACGCGGACCAGCACGATGAAGTACAGGTAGTTCCACATGTTGTGCTCGAACTTGATGTGCTCCTCGAAGGACACCGTCTTGTTATCAAACTTGTCCCTCTCCAGACCTGAGGGTGCAGAGCGTGAGGGTGAGCCCCGGCCCCGTCTGGTGAGGGAGGCACTGCCCACTCACGACACTCGGGTCCCCTCTGCTAAAGCGGCAGCCGCCGGGCGTGGGGATCGCCGTGCCCCAGCGGCAGCCGCACCAGGCACCCGAGGACCCCGCAGAAGCAGGACTGTCCGGCCGGTGGCACCCGACCCTCAGCCTGCGGCGGCCACAGGCCGGACCGGCACTTCACACCAGGGGCGGGAGAGCCCTGGGTGAGACCAGAGGCTCCAGGCGCTGAGCCGGCTTTGGGGGCCCGTGTGCTGTGCGAGTTTAAAGGAATGCTTTGAGCCCCTTTCCCGCTCCCTCTTACTCCAAGTTCAGACAGGGCCTGTGTCCCCAATTCTGAGATGAGCAAACAGCCATCAAGCATCAGCCCCAGGGCAGGGTTCCCCAGGGAACGGGGCCCGGGAACGGCCAAACTGCGGCTGCCCTGGCTGCCCAGTCCCCGAGGCCTTGCGGGGGGAGCAGGCCGCACCGCAGATGAAGCACGTGGTCTTGAGAATCTCCTCCTTCTTCTGCTTCTCGCTGCGCAGGTCAGCGAAGGTGTCGATGATCACCCCGAAGATGAGGTTCAGCACGATGATGATGACGATGAAGAAGAACAGGAGGTCGTAGACCACGCGGGCCGGGAAGAGAGACTCCTGCAGGGCAAGGAGGGAGGTGGGCCCCCCAGTCCCGGTCCACCGGGAAGCGGGCTCCGGAGCGTCAGGCGTGATGGAGGGGCCCAGGCACGGCGAGGGAAGACGGCAGAGCGGGTCCACCCTCACGCTCAGGGCGAGAACTGCACCCTGAGTGCGGACTGGGAAACGGCGGGCTCCGAAGGGAGGCCGCCAGGCCAAAGCCCCGGACCGGGAGTGGGTTCCGGGCCAGGCTCGTCCTGCCCTCTCCTCAGCGCTGAACTCGGCCCGCCCTCAGCACGCCAGGCCTCACAAGTTCCTAGGAACCCTCTGGCTAGGGAGAGGGCTTCTCGACCCCGGGACTGACCGCTGTTGTGGGAAAGCTGGACACCCCAGCCAAGCCCGAGGCCTCCATGAAGCTGAGTCAGCTCCCTGCTGGGGGCTGGGGCTCCGCCTCAGAGGAAGCGCTGCGGCCTGGGGCCGCCCGCCGCTGACTCACGCCTCCCCCCCTCCGGCCTGGCCTCCGGGCCGGGCTGCCCAGGTCTCTCCTTAGAGCGGCCGCTGGGCTCCGGCTGGTCTGAGCAGACGGGCAGTGGCTCTGCGGGAGCGGGGGCGGGGCGGGGGGAGCGGGGCGTGGGGAGGGGGGAGCGGGGGCGGGGCGGGGGGAGCGGGGCGTGGGGAGGGGGGAGCGGGGGCGGGGCGGGGGGAGCGGGGCGTGGGGAGGGGGGAGCGGGGGCGGGGCGGGGGGAGCGGGGCGTGGGGAGGGGGGGAGCGGGGGCGGGGCGGGGGGAGCGGGGCGTGGGGAGGGGGGGAGCGGGGGCGGGGTGGGGGGAGCGGGGCGTGGGGAGGGGGGAGCGGGGGCGGGGTGGGGGGAGCGGGGCGTGGGGAGGGGGGAGCGGGGCGTGGGGAGGGGGAGCGGGGCATGGGGAGGGGGAGCGGGGCGTGGGGAGGGGGGAGCGGGGCGTGGGGAGGGGGAGCGGGGGCGTGGGGAGGGGGGGGGGGGAGCGGGGTGTGGGGAGGGGGAGCGGGGCGTGGGGAGGGGGGAGCGGGCGTGGGGAGGGGGAGCGGGCATGGGGAGGGGGAGCGGGGCGTGGGGAGGGGGGAGCGGGGCGTGGGGAGGGGGAGCGGGGCGTGGGGAGGGGGGAGCGGGGTGTGGGGAGGGGGAGCGGGGCGTGGGGAGGGGGGAGCGGGCGTGGGGAGGGGGAGCGGGCATGGGGAGGGGGAGCGGGCGTGGGGAGGGGGAGCGGGCATGGGGAGGGGGAGCGGGGTGTGGGGAGTGGGGGCGGGCGTGGGGAGGGGGGAGCGGGGGCAGGGCAGGGGGAGCGGGCGTGGGGAGGGGGAGCGGGGCGTGGGGAGGGGGAGCGGGCGTGGGGAGGGGGAGCGGGGCGGGCGTGGGGAGGGGGAGCGGGAGCGGGCGTGGGGAGCGGGGGCGGGGCGGGGGGAGCGGGCGTGGGGAGGGGGAGCGGGGCGTGGGGAGGGGGAGCGGGCGTGGGGAGGGGGAGCGGGGCGGGCGTGGGGAGGGGGAGCGGGAGCGGGCGTGGGGAGCGGGGGCAGGGCGGGGGGGAGCGGGGCGTGGGGAGGGGGGAGCGGGCGTGGGGAGGGGGAGCGGGCGTGGGGAGGGGGGAGCGGGCGTGGGGAGGGGGAGCGGGGCGTGGGGAGGGGGAGCAGGGCGGGCTCACGTCTTTGGAGGGCTTGCGGAGGATGTCGCCCACGCCGCCGCCGTTGCGCAGCCCGTGGTTCATGACGGTGACGATGCACATGAGCAGGGTGTCGCAGGCCCGCTCCGCGCTGTCCGGCTCCTCGTCCTCTACAAGCGCAGCGTGTGCTCACACCGGCCGGCGCCTGCTCCCCGCGCCCCGCCCGACGCCCCAGACACCCTGCTCACCTTCCAGCACCTCGGGCACCGAGACCCCGGAGCCACAGTCTATCCTGTCCCCTCGGCACGTGCCCACGAACGTGGCCGCTCCATGCGGCATCCCCAGGGGGCTGGCTGGAGGGGACACGAACGAGGCCACGGGAGGTTCAAACGCCTGCCTCGTCTTCCCCTCGGTTGTCCCAGCATCACACCCTCCAGGAAGCCCCCCCCCCCCGCCCCGGTCCGGCCAGTCCCCCTCTGTCTGCCTACAGAAGGCTCTTCACGCCCTGCCCGCCACACGGCGCACAGCCAGGCCCGGCCAGGCAGCCCCTGCACACGCCGAGTCTGATGTGAATGACGAGGTCTGTGAGCAGTGGCCCCTCGGGGAGCCGGAGACCTCGGCTCTCCCACCCCTCAGGCTGCCCGGGGACGAGGGAGCGGCGGTGAGGGCGCCCCTCCCAGAGCCCAGTACGAGAACTGAGTCGGGCCCGGGAGGCTAAGCGGGCCCAGCCCTGGCCCGGCCCGGCCGCCGGTACAGCAGCCCGCGTGCCCCCGTCCCCCGCCGGAGGGCCCCGGACCTCGGGAGTGGTTGCTGGGCAGCCGGTCCACCTCGAGGATGAAGTCATCCTTGAGGAAGAGGAAGCCCACAATGGAGAAGAGGTAGACGAGGATGAGGGCCAGCAGGGCGGTCAGCAGGATGGAGCGGCCGTTGCGGGTCACACTCTTGATGACGTTGAACAGCGTCTCCTCACGGTAAATGAGGTCGAAGAGCTGCGGGGAGAGATGGGCCTTGAGGGGGGTGCGCTGGGCCCGAGGGCTGCGGCTGCCCGTGCTTCCCACAGCCTCCTCCGCGGGGCCTGGCGGCTTCTCAGAGGCTCTGGACCTCTAAGTCCAAGAAAAGGGAGGGCCCAGCTCTGACTTTTGTGCAAGAGCTCCGTCCAGCCTCACAATTATTCTAGAAAGCAGGCGCTGACCATCACCCCCATCTGACAGACCGGGAAACAGGCGCGGGCGGTCCCCAGCCTGGACGGTCGGTGCCAGAGCCCAGGGTTAAACCAGCACCACCAGGGCCAGTGGGTCAACGGGCCAGGAGTGGCCATCAGGGCCGTGAGGGCCAGCTGGCTCAAGCCGAGGAGGATGGAGAGCCACTCGCGCCGCCCGGCAGCAGGAAGACGGGCGGAGGACTGGGCGGAGCTGCGGCACCCGCCGGCACTGCCCGGCCCGCCCGCCCGCCCGCCGGCCCGGGGCTCACCAGGATGCTGTAGAAGAGCTCGTGGGCAAAGAGGCCCAGGACACTGGTCAGGATGTAGCCCACATGGTAGAGGAACTCCATGTCCATGACCATGGCCTTATAGCCCCGGATGAAGGTGCCGCGGTTGCCCACGAAGCTCACCACAAACACGACCTTGTTGGTCAGCTGGGGGCGAGAGCAGGGCGTGGGGTCAGGGTCCCACTGCCACCCGGGATCTCTACCCCGGCCACTCTGCCCACGCGTGCCCAGCTCAGAAGCCACGCTTCCGTGGAGCTGCTCCAGCTCAGCATGGCCGACACCTTGATGAAAATGTTCCCAGAATGCATCTGGGCTCCCGGGACTAGACCAGAGGACCCTGGGCGCCCCGTCTCAGGAAGAAAGGGAGGTGTGAGAAACAGAGACGACCACCCCTGGCCTCTACAGCGACCAAGTCAGAGAAACACAGCCAGCGCCTGCGCAAGGCACTTCACTCCCACCCACCAGCAAAGTGCCGGAATGCGCAAGCTTTGCCGGCTCCCGCAGAACAGCGCGGCCGGGCCGGGCCCAGCCCACAGCCCACAGCGCGCACACAGCCCTGAAGCCGGGGCTCCAAAGCGGGGCTCCTGGCCGGCCGCCTCGCGCCAGCGTCCCAGTTCCAGGAAGATGGGGGAGGCATAGAGGTGTCCCCACTGCAGGTGCGGGACGGGGCGGGGGGGGGGGGCAGTGGGCCGCTGGGAGGGAGGGCGGGGGGGGGGCCGGCGCTCACGTTGAGGGCGCCCAGGATGCTGAGCGTGGGCCCGATGCCCAGGTAGTAGATGGAGCGCAGGACGAGGGCCACGATGAGCGGGCGGACGCTGTAGCGCTTGGTGAACAGGGCGGCGACCGAGAAGCAGACGAGGATCCAGAAGAGCAGCGAGATGAGCGGGGAGTCCAGCACTCCTGGGCCGGGCGGGCGAAGCGAGGGTGCTCAGGCCCCACACCCACAAACCCAAGGAACACCCCTTCCTGGAAGCCTTCCTTGTTAAGCTCCTGGCCTCCGGGCTTTAGGGCCCATCGCACCCGCATCTCTAGGCCAACGGCAGGAGACCTCTCCAGCTGCTGCCCCCACAGCTGGTCTCTGGCTCATGCGCGCGCACGTGTGAGCTGTCCCCCGAGGCCTGGGGCCCTGTCCTAGCGGACCGCACCTGCGTCCCCCAGATGGGGTGTGCAACCGGGGTGACGCAGGGGTGCTGCCCCCCCACCCCGCCTCGGAGCCCCCGGCGCTGCCCAAACGGGCCCCGAAGCCCCGCCCGCCGCCCCGCCCGACCTGTGGACGCGCCCTCCACGTAGGGGTAGAAGAAGGCGATGATGATGTTGATGAACACGGCCAGGTTGAAGGAGATGCTGCCCCACAGGGTCATGCGACGGGAGAACCAGTAGATGAGAGGCATGCCTGCGGGGGGCTGCGTCAGGGCCGGTCCGCACCCCACGCCCCACTTCGGAGAAGAGCACCGGAGCCCCCCCCCCGGGGGGGGCAGGGGTGGCCCGGCCCTGCCTCCCGCGGGCGGGGTGCTCACTGCGGAGCTTGCGCTGCCACTCCATCTCGTTGTGCAGGAAGGAGGACTGGTCGAAGAAGTCGCTCACTTTGCTGCCCTGCTCATCCTGCTCCGTGGTGGTGAAGAGCCGGTGCTTGGTCTCCTCCGTCAGGAACTGGCAGATGCCCGGCACCGGGAACACGATCTGCTCCATGCTGCGGTCCTGCCGCACGATCTGGGCGCACACGGGCGGGGGTGACGCGGGGCCCAGCTGGGGGCCAAGCTCCCCCGGGCCCACCACCCTCGGGCCCCACCTCGATCTGGGACGTGTGGTTCTCGTAGTAGGCCAGGGGGTCCTCCTCCTCCTGCTGCACAGGCGCCGAGGACTTGAGCATCTGCGACAGCTGCTTGTTGTTGAGGCTCAGCTGGGGGTGGCAAGGGCGCCGAGGTCAGGCCAGGCAGCCCCTAGTCCTGAGCCCAGCTCTGACTACAACCCAGCGAGTGACCCCCAGCCAGACCAGCCCCGCCCACAAAAGGGCAGCAGGGGGTGGACAGCCGTGTCCAGACGGTCCGTGACAGGCAGTGCCCTCCGCAGTCTGGCCCGGGGGCACCGGACGCCCTGCTCCAGCCGGACCAGCTTTGCTCCCACTTCAAGCCCCACTTTCACCCCTGGAGCTTGGCCCCCCAATTCCAGCTCCTCACAGATCCTCACTTTTTACAGGTCCAGGCCCCACCCCGAGTTCCTGGCCCCGCCTCACCTCATCCGCCCGCAGGGGGGAGCCCTCGGGTCACGGCTGTCCCCAAATCCCAGCCTAACCCCCGGAAGTGCCTGCCCACCACCCCGCCCCCCCCCCCCCCCCGGCCCCGCGGCCCCCACCATGGAAGAGATGCCCTCAGCCTCCTCCTCCTGGATGCGCCTCACGGGCTTCAGCAGGTGCTGCAGCTGCTTGTTGTGCCTGGAGAGCTGAGCGAGAGGCAGTGCCCATCACCCAGGCGTAGTCGTGGGGACGGGTGCGTGGGCGGGACGGGGGCGGAGCGGGGGGCGGAGCGGGGGGGGCGGAGCGGGGGGGCGGAGCGGGGGGCGGAGCGGGGGGCGGAGCGGGGTGCCGGTACCTGCAGCGCCAGGATGTAGATGTTGTGGCCCACTTCTCGCGGGCTCACCTCCGAGTTCTCACGCTCCTCCTCCTGCAGGTAGGCCTTCTTGATGACATCCACCTGGAGGGGCAGTGCCTGCTCGAATGCCCTCTTCCTGGGGGCCCTAATCCCCATGCCCACACCCCACCCCTCCCACCCCCCCACGCCCCGCCCACCAGCTCCTGCGGCCGCAGGCTGATGAGGATGCGCTCCGCGTTCTCACTGTCATGTCGGCTCTCCATCAGACCCAGGAGCAGCTTGGAGGCGTTGTCCTGGGAGAGGGGAGACAGGCCTCAGTCCAAGGGGCTACCCCCTTTTCTCCCCCCCCCCCCGCCCTCCCGTACTCCATAACAGCCCCTCCCAACCTCTCCATCCCCCACGGACTCTGGGAGCGTGCTGAGAAGGGTCCTACTTGCCCAGGCCACTCACAGCCTTCACCCCCACGCTGCGGCAAGCGCACGACCCCACACCAGCAGGCACAGACAGGAGGCCCCCAGATAAACCGGGATGTGTGTGCTTCTAGAGTAAGTGTGCATCCAGCACGTCTGCTCACACGTTCCCTCGTGTGTACAAATAAACATACGCCTATTACACGCACTCGACCTGCACACATCACATGCACACGCGTGAGGGCCGCCACGCATCCCACCTTCAGCTGCAGCACCAGATCCATCCGGTACTTGCACAGGGGGCTGATGTCGTTGAGAATCAGCGCAGTGATGATGTCGATGCCGTTGGACTCGTGCGTCACGATGCAGGTCTGGCAGGAGCAGGCGGGCCAGGGGCCCAGGCCCTCAGTATTGTGGCGGCTCAGCCTCTCCCTGCCCCAGCCGCTCCCTCCGCCGGGCCACGCTCACCGGCTGCCGCCGGCGCCCTGCTGCTCACCTGGTTCTCGTGGCAGGGGCCCTGGCAGTACTCGGTGAGGGTCTCCAGGGTCTGGATGACGAGCCCCACGTTGTCCTCGTTGATGTAGAGCCCCAGCAGCCCCAGGCCGCCTGTGGTGCTGCCGCACATGATGTCCAGGAACTGCAGCGTCTCGCACACCAAGTTGTAGTTGGTCTTGTTGTTCTGACAGCGCAGGAAGTTCTGCAGAGCACAGGCGAGCGGTGTGGCGAAGCCAGGGGGCGGGGAGGCCGGGCCGCCCCTGCCGGCCGGGCAGGGAAGGGGCGGGCGGGGCGCTCACCTGCAGGTCCCGGTTGTGGTTCTCGCACAGCAGTTGTAGGAAGCGCAGGATGGGCTGCATGATGAGCACGGACACGCCCATCTCGTTGCTCTGCACACGCTCGCCCACCTCGTGCCCCCGGTGCAGGCTGGGGACCAGCGAGCAGCGGGAGGAGGAGCCAGGCATGGAGAAGGAGGCCACACGGCCTGCAGGGCGAGGCCTGGTGAGGCTGGGCGGCGGGCGGGCGGGCCCGCACCCTGTGCCCCCACCGGAGCCGCCTCTGTGCATCCTGAGCCTTTATCCCTGTTCCGTGCCGCCCTCCCCCTGAACTCTGACCCCACCAGCTAGCACCCCACCGTGCGCCTGGCCCCCACCCTGACCTTTGGTGGTGGGGACTGCTGGCTCCCGGTCCTCGCGGGGCTGGCTGCCCAGGTCGCTCATGTTGACGGCCACCGTGGACTTGGTCTCCTGCTGGGCCCGCTTCATGCGGTCGTGCAGCACCTTAAAGAAGCGCTCGGACTTCTTGTCGCTCGTCATCAGGTTGTAGAAGGATTTCTGGGGGTGCATGGTTAGACGGCGAGGCAGCCTCAGCACTGGGCCTGGCTCTAAGCAGCCCCGGGGGAGGCCCCCAAGTCCTCTGTCCTATGCTGCAGGGACAGGGATGGGGCACAGAGGGGCCCCCCAGACACGCCCAAGCCAGACTGAGGGTGAGGAGCCAGAGCCAGCCCTGCACCCCGTCACTGATGCTGCAGGCTGGCGCTGCCTCCTGACACCGTCTGCATATTCCCTTGGCCTTCATCTATGCCCACAGCAGCCGGGGTCCCTCGGACATCTGAGTCACTTCCCTCCTCCGTGAAACCCTGCAGCGGCCCCTCTTGCCGGACGGAGGAAGAGCCACGCCTCACAGCGGCCCTGTTCGCCTCTGACCCAGGCCCTGCCGCTCACACCTCCTCCGCCTCTTCCAGTCACATCAGCCACTTCCTGTGCACGACCTGCGTGCCAGCTGCCTGCCATGCCAGGGCATCCTGCCCACTGTCCAGAGCTCACCTCGGGCCTTCCCGCACCCTCCATCCAAGACACCCTGCCTGCACGGCCCCCGCCCCCCAGCACGGCCCCCGCCCAGTCACGGAGAGGTCAGTCACTGGCTGTGCCTCCCTCCCGGGGGTAAGGGCACGGGCTCTGTCTCCCTCACTGCGGCACCGGGGGCCGGAGCACAGCCGGCACGGAGGGCCCTCGTGCACCACTGAGAACGAAAGAACGAGTGGGGATACAGCAGCCAGAGAGGGCTTTGGAGGATGTGGGAGAGGAAGAGAGGCCTGAGCCGAGGCGGAGAGGCAGGACAGGTGGGCCTAAGCAGGGCAGGGTGTGGACACAGGCTCAGGCCTGGCCGGAGCAGAGCAAGGCGGTGTGGACAGAAACGTGGCCGCGAGGCCGGCCGGCGTGGTCAGTGGCTGAGTGTGGGTCCAGGGCCCAGGCGGTGAGGCTCAGGTCCCGGAAGGGCCCATGCCTGGGTTGTGAGCTGATCCCCAGGGTCGGGCCTGCAGGAGGCAGCCGGTCCCTGGTTCTCACACTGATGTTTCTCTCTCTCCCTCTCCCTTCCTCTCAGAAGTCAATAAAAATAGACTTTAAAGAAGAAAAGTGGCATAGGGGCGGGTGTGGGAGGTGGAGCCGCCCTGCCCAGCAGCGAGGCCCCGCTCGGCCTCAGCGTCTGGGCAGGCTGCCCCCTCCTGCGGGGAGGCCCCGCCCACAGGCGGTGGGGCCGGCCCGCACCCCCATGCTGCACCTGGATCTCGGTGTTGCCGCCGTCCAGCAGGCGGATGGCCAGGCCGATGCTCTCCTGGAAGATCTTCTCATTCTTGGTGCTGGTGATGAGGTCACACACCAGCTTGGTGGCCCCCTCCTTGTCCAGCCGGCACTGGGTGGCCGCGATGGCCGACCAGTCTTGGTCCAGGCCTGGGGCGGGGGCACTCGCGTGAGGGGGAGCGAACGGGGTGGGAGAGCGGGCGGGAGGGCCACCCGGAGGCACAGCGAGGAGGCAGCACTGACCGATGCCCATGGGGTCCGGAAGGTCCCCCCGCGAGTTGGACTTCCGGTTCTGGAGGTAGTTTTGCAGCAGCATCTTGCGCAGCTGGTTGCCCTGGGGGGAAGGAGCAAGGCCCACAGTGCACCTCACACCTTTCATCGTGGCCCCGCAGCCCGGCCCTGCCCCCGGCGCCGCCGGCCCGGCACTCACCCGGTCCCCGTACTTGGCCTTCTTGAGCAGCATCTGCTGCAGAGTCCGCAGCACCTTGACGCACAGCTTCTCCTCCGACTGCATGAGGTCCTTGGTGTGCTGGATCAGCCTGCGGCGGAGGGGGGCACGCTGGGGCGGGCACGCTGGGGCAGCCCCGCCGCCTCCCTCCCCGCTGTCTCCCCCCGGACACCGCCCGACCCCGTCCCGAGCGGAAACGCCCCAGCCTCCGGCCGGTGGGCCCCTCCCTGCCTCAGCCGCTGCCCCCGCCCCGCGCCCCTCACTTGGACAGGAAGCCCCCGCTCTCGCAGCGCTGGAAGGCCTCGCTGCCCTCCAGGAAGAGCAGCTCGGGCCAGTGCAGGACGTCCACCAGCACGGACAGCTCGGCCTGCACCAGGGGCTTCAGGCGCTCCTCCAGGGCCGTGATGATGTCCTGGGTGGGCAGGAGGGCCAGGGAGATGCAGGAGGCCCGGGCCCAAGAGGTGACGGAAGCTTCACCCTGTCCCCACCCCACCCCACGCAGCCCGCGGTGGCCCCACCCGGCCCTGCACAAAGCGTGCTGTCCGTCTGCTCAGAGCCTCCTCGAGTCTGACCCCCGCCCGCTCCGGGCCTTCTCCGCCGCGGGGACAATCACAGGCCAGGAGGCTGTGGGCGGGCTCGGCCTGAACGGACAGGCGCTGCCAGGCTGCGCCCGACCCCACGTGAGCACCAGCCCTGCAGTGAGCAGCCCGAGGGCGTGGGCAGCACAGGAAGGGGTGCTCCTCAGGCCCCCGCCCCCGCCCCGCCCGGCGGCCGCCCACCCACCTGCAGTTTCTCGATGATGTTCTTGTAGTCCCACTGGTTGGCAGTGGGGGTGACGCGCGGGAAGGCCCGCGTGGCCGCCTTGTAGTTGGAAGCGTTCCGCTGGGCGGCAGCCACGCAGCTGGCACCGCTGCTGAGCAGCAAGCTGATGTGGGCATCCAGGTCCATGGGCAGCGAGATGCCCCGGCCCTTGGCTGGGGGGAGAGGGGGTGCTAAGCCAGCCGGGGGGGCCAGAGCCAGGCCTGTCTGCTGGGGAGAAGGGACCCCCAGCCTGGCCCCACTTGGATGCGGTGCCCCCTTCTGTTTGGGTAAAAGAGGGGCGTTCCGCCTCTTTAATTTCACCCTGGATCCCTCCCCTCTCCTGCCCGCCCCCGACCCACCCACCCGCCTCCTCCTCCGGGGCTGCCTGGGGGGCACCTCCTCCCACGCCAACGAGGCAGTGAGACAACAGGAAGGACTTACTGGGCAGCGCCGGGAGAGGGGACAAGTGTCTGCTGTGGGCGGGCGCCGGGGCGCCGAGGGCACTCACCCACCATGGCCAGGGTCCGGATGCAGGCCTCCACCGAGCCCTTGTGCTGCTGCTGCAGCCACGGGCACTCGAGCAGCCGCGTGGTGGACTGCAGCAGCTGCACCACGATCGTCTGGTGTGTCTGCGAGAAGCAACGCGCTGCGGCCGCCGCCTCCTCCCGGCAGCCCCCCGGCACGGCCCCTGGGCACCCGCCCCCGCCCCGCCCCCGAGACCCGCACGGCCTGTGCCTGTGCCTGTGCCCCTGGGGAAAAGGCACCCCTTCCCTCGCAGTGCACAGCAGCCCGGAGAATGCCCCCGGTCCAGGTCTGGCCTTGCAGCCCTGCTGACCCTTTTCTCCCGTTAGGAAGCTTTTCAAATAAACTAACGTTATGCAATGCTCACATGTTGCCTGGTTTAAAGGCAATAAAAAGGCACACACTGAGAAATCTCTCCCTCCGACCCCACGCCTCCACTCACCCCTCTCCCTCCCTCCCCTCCCTCCTGCCCTCATCTCCACTCTCCCCTCTCCCTCCCTCCCACCCCACACCTCTACTCGCCCACTCTGCCCGGGGCCTGCGGGGGGCAGGGGATGCTGATACTAATGACCGGAGTCCCCCAGCCCAGGGAGGTCGGGGGCCAGACATGATGTCCAATGACACCCACCCTTGCTGAGGGGACCGGCAGTTTTCTGGCCGCCCTCCCCGGCCCTGCCCACTGCGCCGCCCCCGCCCCCCCATGGGCAGGCCCTTTCACTAGCTTCCTTCCGGGGTCCCCGTGTGACTCAGGGGTGGCGGCCCCTTCCTCCGGGGAGGCGGGCCTTCCATTCCAGGGCTCTGGGCAGTGACATCGGCATGGGCTGGGGCTGGGGCTCAGTGGAGCGGACGCTTGTGCACTGGCCTGTCTATCTATCCCATCGGGGACACCACGGTCCCCGCCAGCTCGCTGTCACGCTCCCGCCCGGCTCTGCTCTGCTGCCCACTGTGGGGAGCGTGCCACCTGCCGCCAGTGGGTGAGGCCGCGTGGCCAGGCGTCCCCGGCGCCAGCACCCCATCCGAGGGAGGAGGGAGTCCCGCCTGCGGAGAGGCCGCCTCAGCCCCGACACCGCCTGAACTGCCCACAGTAACGCGTCCGCCGCCTGACACGGGGCTGGGGGTGTCACCAGCGCAGACAGCGCTCCGGTCTCTACGCCCCACAAGCCAACGAAAACAGGACGCTGAGCCGGCGCCCACGGGTGCGACACGCACCTGCAGGGAGGTGCTGTTCTCGGAGAACGGGGAGCTGAAGAAGGCGCTGATGGTGTCCAGCACCACGCTCAGCACGTACTTCTCCAGCGTGGGGTCGGCCAGCCGCTTCTCCCGCTTGCTGCATACCTGGGTGCAGACAGACCGCGTCCCACACGGCCCTCCTGCCACCGGGGCGGCCCCTCCACCGCAGGCTGCGCCCCAGGGACAGACCCGAGCCATGTCCAGCGTGAAGTTCTCGAAGAGCGTCCAGATGTGGTTGCTGGTGTAGATCTCCTTCATCTCCACCTCGGTGTCCACATAGCAGTGGTTCACGAAGTTCACGTAGGCCATCTTCACCTGGCGGAGGGCAGGGGCGGAGGGCGGAGGGCAGAGGGCGGAGGTCAGGCACACAGGCCACTCCCCCGAGCGCCCCCGACACCCCACTTTCTGCCCACGTCTCCACCACTCTCCCACGCTTCCCATCCTGCCCGCTGTACTCCCCTCACCCCGGGCTGACAGGCGCTCGGCCGGCGCCAGCACCGATCCCCACGGCCAGCCTGCCCAGCGCCCTCCCCGCCGGCCCCGCGCGCACACAGCCACCTCCGTGATGCAGTCCTCGTGCGTCACCACCGACACCACGTCCTCCAGGGGCAGCAGGGAGGTGCACTTGATCTCCGTGTAGACGTTCTTGCCCTCGGCGCAGGCGGCCAGCAGGTCCACCAGGGAGATGTGGTACATGAGCGGGCTGTGGTCCTCCACGCCGTCCCGGGCCGCCCGCATCATCTCCAGCAGGTGGGCCAGCGAGGCCTTGTCGTTGTAGAACACGACCACGTCGTCGCCCGCGTTGGTCAGCTGCGGGCGGGCAGGCGGGCGTCGGAACCCTGGTCCCGCGGGCGAGCGCCCTCCTGCACTCGCTCACTCAGGAACCCTCCCGGCCTCAGGGACACTGCGCCCCGAAAGCTCCCCGTCCGCTGGGAAACGGCGCCCCGCGTGGCTGGTCTCAGAGGCGCCTCCTCCAGGAGCCCCTTCTCCTCCCGCCCGCCCCGCTCACCGCCTCCCCCCGCGTTCCCACGCGTGTGACGTAAACCGTCCGGGCCCACGCTGCATCCGCTCATGCGAGCCACTGCGTCACCACGGCACTGCGCCAGCAATGGGTGACGGCACGGCACACGCGTGTCCTTCGCAAGTCCCCGGGCGCACGCCAGCGTGGCTCTCTCCCCTGCCCGCCCGCCCTCCATGCCTTCAGCAGCGGGGGTTCACTCAGTACCCACTATGTGCCATGTGCTGGGGCCCTGGCAACGAGCCCCCACCCCAGAGTCCACGTCCCCACCCCCAAACGTATAGCCACCGACTCCCCGGGACACGAGGTCCCGGCACGGGTGCGTGAAGAGCTGTAAGTCGGTGACAACACGACCGCGCTTGCGGTCAGGCCCGCTGTCTGAGTTCTACTGGCCCCGCCGAGCTCTGCTCCGCCTGCCTCTGCGGCCCCTCCACACCCAGGGCCCAGAGCCCTTCCGCGGCCGCCCGCGTCTGAGTCCCGCCATCCGCACCCCTCTCCGCGGCCGCCCGCGTCTGAGTCCCGCCACCCGCACCCCTCTCCGCCCGCGTCTGAGTCCCGCCATCCGCACCCCTCTCCGCCCGCGTCTGAGTCCCGCCATCCGCACCCCTCTCCGCCCGCGTCTGAGTCCCGCCATCCGCACCCCTCCCTGCGGCCGCCCGCGTCTGAGTCCCGCCATCCGCACCCCTCCCTGCGGCCGCCCGCGTCTGAGTCCCGCCACCCGCACCCCTCCCTGCGGCCGCCCGCGTCTGAGTCCCGCCACCCGCACCCCTCTCCGCCCGCGTCTGAGTCCCGCCACCCGCACCCCTCTCCGCGGCCGCCCGCGTCTGAGTCCCGCCATCCGCACCCCTCCCCTCGGCCGCCCGCGTCTGAGTCCCGCCATCCGCACCCCTCTCCGCGGCCGCCCGCGTCTGAGTCCCGCCACCCGCACCCCTCTCCGCGGCCGCCCGCGTCTGAGTCCCGCCACCCGCACCCCTCCCTGCGGCCGCCCGCGTCTGAGTCCCGCCACCCGCACCCCTCTCTGCCCGCGTCTGAGTCCCGCCACCCGCACCCCTCTCCGCGGCCGCCCGCGTCTGAGTCCCGCCACCCGCACCCCTCCCCGCGGCCGCCCGCGTCTGAGTCCCGCCACCCGCACCCCTCTCCGCCCGCGTCTGAGTCCCGCCACCCGCACCCCTCTCCGCGGCCGCCCGCGTCTGAGTCCCGCCATCCGCACCCCTCCCCTCGGCCGCCCGCGTCTGAGTCCCGCCATCCGCACCCCTCTCCGCGGCCGCCCGCGTCTGAGTCCCGCCACCCGCACCCCTCTCCGCGGCCGCCCGCGTCTGAGTCCCGCCATCCGCACCCCTCTCCGCGGCCGCCCGCGTCCCAGGAGCCCCGGCCCCTCACCTCAGTCATGATCATGTCCTGGCACTTCTTGACGTACTTGCCCTCGGCCTTGATGACGGTGTGCAGGAAGTCCAGGTACTGCACGTGGCGCCCGTGGGTGGCCAGCAGGTGCACGAAGTGCTGCAGCACCGGCTCGCTGACCTCCGAGCACAGCTGGTAGTTGTTCAGGAAGACGTGCTGCATGGTCTCTGCCTCCAGGAGCTGGGCGCAGGCGTCCGTCAGAGGTCAGAGGGGTCCGCTGCCCGCCCGCCCGCCGCCCGCCCACACCCGCCCCCCCGCCCCGGCCCTCACCCCCGGCGTGAGGAACAGGTGCAGGTGCTTGTGCAGCAGGGCCTGGTTGCCGGGGTTCCCCGCACAGAACTTCTGCAGGAACTGGTGTGTGTAGCGCAGGATCTCCATCATCTTGGCATCGCCCTGGGCACAGAGGGGACAGGGTGCTGGGCGCTCACAGGACAGGTGGGGCATGGGTCAGGGCTTGGGGTCAAGGTGAAAGCTGGGGCTCCAGGTCAGGATATGGCAATGTGAGGGGCAGACGGTGAGAGGAGGCTGGAGTGGGGGAGCAAGGCTAAGGGGTCGAGGTCAGGTGAACACGGGGATGATGTCAGGGTCAGGAGTCAGAGGCCTGAGATCTATCAACACCAAGGCCAGCCTGGCCCGTGTGGCTCCGTGGTGGAGCGTCGACCAGGAGCCAGGCCACAGTTCGACTCCTGGTCGGGCACACGCCTGGGGCGTGGGCTCCATCCCCAGAGTGGGGCGTGCAGGAGGCAGCCATCAAAGATTCCCTCTCTTCATTGATGTTTCTCTCTCTCTCTCTCTCTCTCTCCCTCCCTCTCTCCTTCCCTCCCTCTCTAAAATCAATAAGAATATATATATATATATATATATATATATATATATATTTTTTTTTTTTTTTTTAACTCAAGGTCAGCCAAGGTGAGGGGTGGACAGGTCGGAGACTGAGATGGGGCTATGTTGGGATCAGGAGCCAGGAGGAGGGTTCGGGTGAGGAGCCAGGGCGGGCCTGAGCTGACATTATGGGTCAGGGAGAGGCTGAAATGATCAGGATTAGAACGAAGAAGAGGACAGAAGCTGGATCAGGGTCAGGAACCACAGTGAGGCTGGGGTCAAATCAAGATCAAAGTGGATCAGGATGAGGGCAGCGGGCCAAAGGTTGAAATGCTGCGAGGGCTCAGGTGTGTCGGGGACGGGACAGGATGACCACGGTGAGGTCAGCGCTGGGGAGGAGTGGTTTGGGCTAGGGCGGGGTTCGGGGTGAAGCTGGGCAGCAGTTGGGGTCACCTTGTCGTAGGGGATCTGCAGCAGGTCCAGCATGACCTTGTGGGCATCCATGTTCTTGAGCAGCCGCTGCTGCTTCTTCCTCATCTGCTCCCCGACCCCGCACATCTTGTTCAGCCGCTCCAGGATCTGGGGGGAGCCGTGTGAGCCAGGCCCCTCCCTGCCCCGGCGGCCTCCCCGCCCCAGCCCCCCACAGCTGGCCCAGCACTGTCGGGCAGGAGGGGAAGGAGCCGTGGCAGGTCACTGACGCAGGTCACGGAAAGCAGGCAGGGGACTCCCACCCAGCCCGCCCGGGAAGTTCAGAGAGGGGTGTGCCTGCGGGGAGCCTCATGACCGTCCTCCAGCCCCCAACAGTCCCGCCCGGACCTCAGCGATTGTGTTAACTCGAGGGAAAAGCTGGAAGACGGCTTCTGTGAGGGCCGGTGGCCAGCAGAGGAGGCAGGAGAGCCGGCCCCCGGGGCCCAGGGCCCAGACCCTCCCCTGGAGAGCCCGCACTCACGCCCTTGACGATCTGGTAGTTCTCACTGCTCTTCTCCCCCGGCGGGGGCGCGAAGCCTTCCTCGTCCGCGGGCCGCTGGGGGCACAGGGCGGGTCAGCCCGGCCCGGCCTCCCGGGGCCCCGGCCGCTCTCCACACCCCACACACCTCCTTCTTGTCTTTGGCGGTGCCCGCCTCCGCCTCCTCGCCCTTGCCGCTGCCTTTCTTGTCCACCCACAGCTCCGACTTCTCCACCATGGTCCGCAGCCGGTCCAGCTCGGCCTTGATCACCTTGTAGTTCTCCACGTCCTGGGCGGAGATGAGCAGCTGCACCTGCAGGGGGCCCCCTGGTGAGGGGCGGCCCAGGCCCGCTGCCTCAGGCTCCGTGCCGTCCGTGGCTCTGCTCCTGAGGTCTCCGCTCCACCGTCACTCCCCCCCACGTTTACAAGCCCACCGCCTCCAAGAACCTCCCCAATGGCTGCGGTGCCTGCCGTGAGCGGCCTCATCTCTGGCTTCACTCTGCCTCGCTTCCCTCGGCTGCGGCCCGTCACTTGTCCACTTGTCCACCAGGACGCTGACCAGGCGGGGCACAGCTGAGTGCTGCTCCCTCCCACCTTCCCCACTCGGGGTCAGGGGGTGAGGGAGGAAGGCCCCCAGCCCGACCACCCCCTCAGTAAAACAGGAGCCAGCCGTGACCACGTCGCCAGAATTCCGTACCCGCAAGTCCAACACCCAGGGCTGGCACACAGCAAGCACTGTCGAATGCCGGCGCGCTCCACAGGGGGCGCAGAGAGCGCACACCACAGCAGCGAAGCCCCGCGGAGGGCTGACTGCGCGCCGGCCCCGACGTGAAGCACTTAGCGAAGCCGCGCAAGACAGAGCTGGCCAGCCGGCCAGTGCCGTCCCCAGCATCGGAATAACAGGCCGTGAGCCCGGCTGAGATGAAAGTGCCCAGGAGGTACGGAGCGCAGAAGGCCGAGAACCCCAAACGTGCCGTGAGCTCCTCCTCCATCACCCCTAGCCCCCAGCGCCCCGCGCAGGCGGCGTGTGGCCCGGGGAGCCTGCCCGCCCGGCACAGGTGGTCCTTGCCCCCCCCCCCGAGGGCCGGGCTGAGCGGGGCAGCACCTGCTTGAAGGTGTGCATGGCCTCCTGGCGCTGGCTGAAGTGCTTGAAGAGCAGCTGCAGGGCCCCCGAGACGAGCGGCGGGTAGTCGTGCATGGTGAGGTGGATGAGCACGCGCAGGAAGGTGCGGCCACCCTCGTCGTCCACCTCCAGCATGCTGCTGGTCTTCCTGCGGACCGACCGGCAGCTGGCTCGTCCCGGCCACCGCTGGGCAGGCCGGCCCAGTGCGGTGTGCGCTACACCTACTGATGTTTCCTCACCACGGGGCCCCCGCCCCCGCCCACCCAGGTCCCACGGCTCCCCTTGACTGAGTCGGAAGCAGAGCTTCGAGGGCATTTGTGGACAGAAGCTGGGGCCCTGAGCACGGACGAGGAAAACGTCTTTATCAGCCTCTAACCTAATGCAGCACCTCCTTCAGCGAGAAAAGATGGCATCAATAAAGCCCCAGGTGTTTCCGTCACCTCGGAGTGCGACAGACCGAGAGTACGGCTGGCACCACCGCCGCTGGGGGTCGGGTGCCAGTCCCCCAGGGCTTGTTACTAATGCTGCCCGACGTGCTCAGAGCCAGGCCGAGGGAGCTGGCACGCAGATGTGTCCCCCAGTGTTTTGGTGACTGTATCTCATGCCACTAGTTTCCTCTGTCGTTCCAAGCGCTTCACGTGATGAATTTAAAAATGCCACCTCAGCCGAGACCAGTTTGGCTCAGTGGATAGAGCATCGGACTGTGGACTGAAGGGTCCCGGGTTCGATTCTGGTCAAGGGCATGTACCTTGGCTGCGGGCACATCCCCATTAGGGGATGTGCAAGAGGCAGCTGATCGATGTTTCTCTCTCATCGATGTTTCTGACTTTCTATCCCTCTCCCTTCCTCTCTGTAAAAAATCAATAAAAGATATTTTTAAAAAATAAAAAAAATAAAAAATAAAAAAAAATAATAAAAATGCCACCTCAGAGGGCACAAAGGCTTCACGAGACAAAGGGCGTGGCACGGAAATGGGCGAGCCCACTCCTGGGGGCCCCCATGCCAGCCTCTGCAGCGGCGGGGGGAGCACGTCCCTCCCGACCACATGCCCTTGGGGAGCAGGACCCTGACCACACTCGCCTGTCACCGGGTTGAGCAGACAAGGGAGGGTCAGAGCAGAAAGCCAGGGGATGATGGGGGGGAGGGGGTGCTGGCCTGGCCTTGGGAAATGCAGCCCATCCCCGGGGTCTCAGGCCTGCGTTGCTATCACCTACCCAACCCCCCACTTCACCCTGGCCTTACCCCACTCCAAACATGGCCTCCGCCTGCTCCCCGATGCGATCCAGGTTCATGTTGGCAGCTGTGGGGAGCGAAGGGGGCAGACGGGGCAGGTGAGTGCCAGGTGCAGGAAAGATGGAGAACAGGGTGAGGGAGAGGGAGACACCCAAACCACCCGTTCTACACCTGGTTGGACAGCAGCCCCTCTGCCTGCCTCCCTGCTGGGAGGAGGGGGAGCATCCAGGGAAGGGGCTGCGCTGCCCCGTCTGGCGGGGATGAGCGGAGCCTGGCTGGGCTCCGGACCTGGCTCAGGTCCCGACTGGCTGTGATGTGGGGCGACTCCCTGCCTCTGTGGCCTCGTTTAGGATGAAGGGGCTGGTTCCTGGCCTCTCCCCTCACTGTGGCAACTGGGACTACGGGGCCGGAGGCCATCGCAGGTTGGGAAACAGGCAGGTCGTGGCGGGGGGGGCGGGGGGGCTCACTGGTGGAGTCGAAGGCAGGGGCTGTGCCATCGGCCCCACTGTCCTGCATGGGAAACACCTCCACAAACTCCTTCTTGAAGACGGACAGCAGGTAGGAGATGCGGTAATCCAGGCGGACGTTGAGGATGAACTGGAGAAGGGGAGAGGGTGGGTGAGGACTGGGCTGAGACAGGAAGCCGGTCCTGCTCCTGGGGCCCCAATGAGCTCCGGCACTCGGGGTCTCAGCACAGCTCTTTGGGGGTATCACGGGACATCGCAACCAAAACAACCAAGACCCTTCTCCCCAGGGAGGCCTCGGGCGCCCTCTCCCCAGTTCCGAGACCTCCTCTCAGAATGAGCAAGACCCCCTGAAACCACCTAGCCTCTGTCCGAGGCCGGACGCTAACAGGAAAGGGAACGGAGCTCCCCAGGCCTGAAGGCCAACTCCTGTCCATCCGCCTAACCTGCCAAGGGGGCCTTAGTCTCGCGGGGCCGGTGGGGAAACCGGGGACTGTGAGGAGGCCAGAGGTCACTGTGGGGTGGGGGTGAGGACACAGGTTGCACACACCCCGACTGCCTGCATCCTCGTGGGGCGCAGAGCGTCTGGCCACATCCCAGACTCGGGGCTGGAAGCCCAGGCCTAGGAGTCAGAGCCCCTCCCTGACTCCCTGAGCAGGTCCTGCCCACTGGGTGGCCCTGAAGGTCGCTGCATTCCCTTCCCATCCTCTGGGGGCAGCAAGGCAAACGCAAGGGTCCTATCCCCCCTCAAGGCCCTACCGGCCCCTCCCCAGTGCTGCTGGAGGTCTCAGAGGAGACCTCGGAGGGAAGACTGTCTGCCCGCCAGGACGCCGGCTCCCCAGTCTCTGGCTCCACTTCCAAACCTGTGTGACCGGAGAAGCCCCTCCCCGTCCTGTCCCCTCCAGAATCACAGGGAGGGCTTGTCACAGCCCAGACTGTGCTCTGGCCCCGAAGTCTGGGCAGCGCCCGCAAACCTGCATCTCTAAGTCTCCAGGGGCTGGGGGGGCTGGTACTGCTGGTCCCAGGACCGCACTCTGAGGCCCTGGCCGCACAGCGCCCTCATGCCACACTGACTTGAGGGGAATCACCCACCCCCTCCCCAGACCCGCCCGCCCTCCCGCCCATTCCCTACTCCGTCCACCGCTCCCCGCCGCACCTGCAGGATCTCCAGGATCTTCAGCTTGGTCTCCATCACCACGATGTCCTCGTTCTCCTCGAACTTGCTTCTGTCCAGCGGCTCAGCGGCCCCGGCCCCGGCGGGCAGGCTGGGGGCTCCAAAGACAGACTGCTTGCGGTTCAGCACCATGGTGGACATCATGTGGCCCACGCCCTGGATGGACCGCCGCACGTTCTTGCCTGAGGCGCGGAGAGCGGAGGGGTCACAGAGGGTGCACAGCAGACACCCCACCACCCCACCCGTCTGACTCCGTCTCCATCCGACGCAGGGCAAAGCCCGCAAGGAAGGGGCCAGGCTAACGCAGGAAGGCTCCCTGGGGAGGGGAGCTGGGAGCCAATCTGGGAAAAGGGGGGCCGGGAAGGTGAGTGTGCGGAGGCCAGTGAGAACTTCCATGTGGCGTGGTGAGAGCTGCTACAGGGCGGGCTGCGGCGGAGAGCCCTAAGGGCCAGGTGCCGGCCTGTGCACTGTTTACACCCCCTGAGGTGTCTCCAAGGGCAGGGCTGTGGCTCCTCCCTCAGCTGCCTTCTTGCTCCTCACACTCCCCAATGACAAGACTGTGTCCCCCTCTTCGGACCAGGAGCTCCCCAGGCAGGGCCGGTGTCCCCGCTCCTCCCTCAAAACCAAGATGCACCAGGGTCTCCACAGCACCTGGGCAGGGGCCCTACTGGTGAAGGGATTGGGCCGAGAGACCCCCCTCCCCCCGCAGCAGAGCTAGGAGGTGGGCAGCGCGGGGAGGGGCTGACCGGAGAGGACTTGGGCGCTAAGAGGAGGCAGTGAGGGTGGGCGCAGGTGGTCCGGGGGGCAGAGCTCACCGCCCGAGTCCTCGTAGGCCTGCAGGATGGCCGGCGGGCCCTGCACGCAGTCGATGATGCTGAGCAGCGTGCGAGTGAGCCGCAGCAGCTCGCTGAAGCTGTAGAAGCCGAAGTAGATGAGATTGTGCGCCAGGCTGACCACCTGCGGAAGGGGCGGGGCTGGTGAGCGTGGGCGGGGCCTGAGCGCGATGGGCGGGGCCTCGGGATCAGCGGGCCAGCTCGGGAAGCAGGCTCCAGTGGTGTGATGGGGTCAGGGTCCTCTGGCCGTGGGGCTGCGTGAACGTGGAGCCACGAGCCGCCGGACCCGGTTACTGAGGAAGAGAGGCCTGCGAAAGAGGCTACTGTGGGGGAGGAAGGGCAGACATGCACGACAAGGGGTTGGCCCCAGGCCGTGGCCTCGACCCAGCCCAGGCTGATGAGGGGAGGGGACGAGGGGGAAGCAGCCTTCTCCCAGATCAGGAGAAGCCTCTCTCCTGGGGAGCCTCGGTCTGCGCCCCTGCACTGCTGGGCTGGGAGGGAAGTGAGGGAGGGCCCGGCGCCCAGCAAGCGGGAGACCCACCCACCTCGAAGGTGAGCTTGTTCTTGTCCTCGTTGGCAAAGGGCACGGCCTCGCTGACCACGTTGTTGAGGTAGTCCTCCACGAACTCCATGGTGCTGGCGAACTTGTTCTTCTTGTCATCTCGGGCGGCGTTGAGGTTGGAATCATAGCTGGGGGAGGGGGCAGTGAGGCGGAGGGCCCCTGAGGCCCGCCCACCCCGCCGAGCCCGGCCGCCCTCCCCACCCCTCTCACTCCTTGATGGTGATGGCCGTGGGGATCTCAGTCCAGAGGCGGGCAAACTTGACGGGCGTGACCAGCTCCTGGGGGTCGCGGTCCACGTGCACGTGCAGCATCAGGTGGCAGAAGGAGGCGCGCAGGTCGAAGGGCAGCATCTCGTCGGCCATGCACAGGAAGATGAGGTCGATGCCCAGCTGCTGGGAGATCTCGTGGATGGCGAGGTATTGCCGGTCCAGGCACATGCGGGCAAAGAGCTTCAGCTGGTACCTGCGTGCAGGGGGCGCGGTGAGGGCCTGGCAGCAGGGCTAGTGAGGGCTGCTGGCAGGGCCTGGGCTTGCGGGACGCTGAGAAAGGGGCGAAAAGGCTTGGGCTACACCAGGCGCCGGCCCCAGTCACAGACAGGGCACAGTTCTGAGGGAGAGATGGGACGGAAAATGCCTGGACTTAAGGGTGTTTGCAAATCTCTCTCAACTTGCTAAGGCTGCAAGCGCTTTCCGGCTCAGCCAGGACAGGCATTGGAGAAAGAGGGGCGGCTGAGAGCAAGGCCGGGGTGTTCAAGGAGAGAGTGCGTGAGCCACCAGCCTCGGGCAGGGCGAGGGCAGGCCTGGGAGGGGGTGGGTGTAGGAAGCTGTTGGGCAGGGGTGATGTCATGCCCTCTGCTTGGTCCTCAGCCCTGCCTTCCCTTCCAGGGGGCCCGCGATCACCACTCCCAGCTCCGCGCCCCAGGCAAGCTCCTCTGCCTCTCTGTGCGGGTCTCCGGAACTGCGCGGAGGGGGGACGTCCCTGCCCCCGGGGACTGAGGTTTGGGGAATGACGGCCGACGGGCCTGGGGCATGCCCGGCAAACAGCGAGCGTCTGGTCTGTGTTTGAACTATCCTGTTTTAACATGTGTGCGGAGGCAGGTTTGGGTTTCCTCCAGACCCTCTGCGCTGAGCCCGGCCTGGGGTCACCCCGGCTCCTCGGGGGCCTCCCGGTGAGGCTGGCCGGGGGTGCAGGCAGGAGGCCTTGGGAGGCCGGGCGCCCCCCGCGGGCGGCGGCACCTGTAGTAGCTGAGCACGTTCTCGTCGTGGGCGTTGCCGGCCCGCGCCTCCTGCGCCAGCTGCCGCACGCTCTTCTCGTGGTGCTCGTCGTTCTTGTCGGTCCAGGTGAGCCACACCTCCTCCTCCGAGTACTCGATGGTCAGGTACTCGTGGGCCTGGGCCATCTCCTTCACGGGCCGGAGCCTGCAGACCACGGCCACCGTCACCGGGGCGGGCCGCATCGTCCTCCCCCGGGCTCGGCCCAGAGCCAGCGGCTCCCACGCTGCCTGCCATGGGACCACCCCCCGCTGGGAACCAAGCAAACCGTGAGCTGCTGGAGGGCAGGGCCGCCCCTTGCCCCTTTACCCTCCCCACCCCATGCCAGCAGAGCCGGGCACAGCAGGCGCTGGGTACAGGTGTGCGGAGAGCGCTGGGTGCCACTTCCAGCCTGAACCCGGCCGGGCCCAGCCCCGAGGCGGCCGGGAGCCGGGCCGGTGCTGGCTGGGGTGGGAGGCCGGGGTCGGGGACAGCTGCTCACTCGGTCTGGATGAGAATGTCGCTGTTCTTGGGGTCCAGCACACACTTGCAGATGAGCTCCTGGGTGACAGGGATGGCGATGTGGTTGGACACACACAGGTCGGAGAGGTAGTCCAGGAACCTGGGGTGACAGCAGGGGTGGGGAGGGGCTCAGAGCGGCTCCCCTTCCCCAGTGGCTGCACAGGCTCCCTCCCCAGACTGGGCAGGAGTGAGAGGTGGAAGGGGGGCAGCGGAGAGGGCGGCTGACCTGGGCTGGACAGGGGTGAAGGGTGGAGGGGAGCAGCAGGGAAGGCAGCTGACCATGGCTGGGCAGGGGTGAGGGGTGGAGGGAGGGGGGGCAACGGGAAGGTCAGCTGACTTGGGCTGAGCAGGGGTGGGGGTGGAGGGAGAGGGGCAGTGGGGAGGGCGGCTGACCTGGGCTGAGCAGGGTGGGGGTGAGGGCAGCAGTGGGGAGGGTGGCTGACCTGGGCTGAGCAGGGGTGAGGGGTGAGGGGTGGGGGGGCAGCAGGAAGGACAGCTGACCTGGGCTGAGCAGGGGCAGGGAGGGAGGACGGTTCGGACCTGGGCTGAGCAGGGTGGAGGGAGGGGGGCAGCGGTGAGGGCAGCTGACCTGGGCTGGACAGGGTGGGGGTGAGGGGGCACCGGCAAGGGGGAGGGGGGACGGTGCGGACCTGGGCTCTGCAGGGTGGGGGCGGGGGCACCGGGGAGGGGGGCGGTGCGGACCTGGGCTGGACAGGGTGGGGGTGGGGGGGCACCGGCGGGGGGGGGGGCGGTGCGGACCTGGACTGGGCGGGGGGGGGGCACCGGCGGGGGGGGGCGGTGCGGAACTGGACTGGGCGGGGTGGGGGGGGACACCGGCGGGGGGGGGCGGTGCGGACCTGGACTGGGCGGGGGGGGGGCACCGGCGGGGGGGGGCGGTGCGGACCTGGGCTGGGCGGGGGTGGGGGGGCACCGGCGGGGGGGGGGGCGGTGCAGACCTGGGCTGGGCGGGGGTGGGGGGGGCACCGGCGGGGGGGGCGGTGCGGACCTGGGCTGGACAGGGTGGGGGGGCACCAGCAGGGGGGGCGGTGCGAACCTGGGCTGGGCGGGGGGGGGGCACCGGCGGGGGGGGGCGGTGCGGACCTGGGCTGGGCGGGGTGGGGGGGCACCGGCGGGGGGGGGGCGGTGCGGACCTGGACTGGGCGGGGTGGGGATGGGGGGGGCACCGGCGGGGGGGGCGGTGCGGACCTGGGCTCCCGGTTCTTGCGCACGAGGCTGACGAAGGTCTCCACCTCGGTCTTGGTGATGTGCTTCTCCAGCAGCTTGCGGTTGTTGTGCAGCAGGGCGGTGATGGTGTCCTCGGCCAGGATGTCGTAGCCGATCTGGGACTGCATCATCCCAAACTGCTTGGCGATGTGCTCCTGCGGGGCCGATGGGCTGGGTCACGGGCGGCCCTGCCCCATCGCACCGCCCGACGCCGGCAGGCCCGGCCCTGGCAGGGGGCCCGGCCCCAGGCCACGGCGTCCAGGAGAGGAAGCCCACGCCGGGCGGAGGAGGGGCTGCACGATACTAAGGCCCCGCGAGCGAGGAGGCACCGAGGGGCCCGGACCCGCGCCGGACGCACAGCCTCCCCGCCACTGCCTGTATCCGCGCTGGGGCCGCCGAGCCCCGCACCTGCTCCGGCAGCCCCCCGCCCCCCGTCCCTGTCTCCACTCCGGGCCCCACGGAGCGTGCGACCTCCTGTCTGGTCTGACCCGTGCCAGAGTCCGGCCTGACCGGCATGTCTCTTCTTCACGACAGAGGGAGTTACTGGGTGCAGTGTCTCCCCCCAGGGGCAGGCCCCGCGGGGGACGGCCTTGTCTGGCAGGACCAGCTGCCTAAGTTGTGGGCCCCGGGCAAAGAGAAACAGCAGGACCCTGTTCAAACGTAAGAATCTCAAGATGGCAACGGAGCATCGATCCCAGCCCACGGCCCGCTGCGCAGAGCCCAGGAAGCCAGCCCACTGTCGGCCTGGCGAGGCCCCAGGAGTTGGTGCGGCACCGTGTGCGGTGGGAGGTATTTGGGGGGGGGGGGCAGCGGCACCTGGTTCTTGCGGTAGTCTTCCTGGGAGTGCCGCAGCACCCGGTAGCAGAGGCGGAACATGTGCTGGTAGGGGGCGTTCTTCTGGTCCGACAGCTCCTCCAGCCGCACCAGGGGGCCCTCGCCTGCCTTGTCCCGGAAGGGAGCCTTCAGAATGCCAAAGATCTGGGGGAGCAGAGAGCGTGAGGAGGGATCTCCCACAGTGCCTGCACGCCTGATTCCCAGGAACCCTAAGCCCCAAACTGTCCCTGCCCCAAAGCCACCCCGCATTCACCTGCAGCTGATTCTAAGCTGAACTAATATATATATACTTTTTTAAAAAAAACTGATTTTAGCGAGAAAGGGAGAGGGGAGAGGACGACAGAAACATCGATAATGAGAGTCATCGACCGGCTGCCCCTGCACACTCCCGGAGGGATGGAGCCGAAACCCGGCGTGTGTCCTGACCGGGAGCTGAAACCGTGGCCTGGTTCACAGGCCGGGGGCCGGCTGGGCATCACTGCGCACTCTCTTCGGCGGTAACCGTTCTGGCTCCTTGCTCTTAGGAGGAGCACGCTGAAAACTGCGGGGGGGCGGGGCACCGCTCTGGGAGTGCGAGCGTGGGCGGGGTGCTGGGCACGGCCCCCCACAGCCCACTGGGGTGGCAGCAGGGGCCGCCGCAGCGGACGCCCACGTTCACCTGCGGTACTGTCAGTATTTGAAAACGTCCCTAATAAAAGTCTAGGAAAACATGTCAGGCGCAGGTTCTGGACCCACATCCTGAGTCCCACCCTGCCTGCGGCCTGCGGCCTGCGGCGAGCTGCTCTGTGTGCCTGTCCCCCTGGGAAATGGTGGCATCGGGGCCCTCGGGGGCCGCAGGCAGTGCCCGGCACATGCTAAGTGCCCAATACGTAGACTTTTCACTAAAGGGGCGGCAGGGGGGACTGCAGCTCAACTGGAGGTGGGAAAAGGCAAACAAGGCCCAGCCCGGGCTGGTGAGCTCAGTGGTTAGTGTCAGCCTGGGCACCAAAGCGTCGAGGGTTCGATTCTGGGTCAGAGGTATGTATCTGGGTTGCAGGTTCCATCCCCAGTCCTGGTCAGGCACAGGAAGGAGGCTGCCAATCCATCTATATCGCACACACTGATTTTGATGTTTCTCTTTCTCTCTCCGCCCCCCCTTCCCCTTTTCTCTACCTCCTTTCCACTCGCAAAAAATCAATGGGAAAAAATACCCTCAGGTGAGGATTAACAAAACAAAACAACAAAAAAGAGGCTCACTTTCCCGGCCCTTCCCCGGTCTGTGTCCCTGGCTCCCGGTCCCCAGCCCTTCCCCGGTCTGCGTCCCTGGCTCCCGGTCCCCAGCCCTTCCCCGGTCTGCGTCCCTGGCTCCCGGTCCCCAGCCCTTCCCCGGTCTGCACCCCTGGCTCCCGGCCCTTGGCCCCCCCCCCCCCACCCCCGGTCTGCACCGCAGGTCATGGTGGTCCCAGCACCTGCTTGAGGATGTTCTGCTCCCTCATCAGCTTCTGCCGTTCCCGGTTGGGCTTGGTGACCATGATGTCCAGGACGTTCTGCCCGTTGTTGGGGACGTCGCTGACGAAGAACACCAGGTCCTCCAGCAGCTGGATGACAAACCTTCACAAAGGCCATGAGACAGAGGAGTGAGGTGCCCACCCTGGGAAAGCTCCCAGGGCCCGCCAGCCGTGTCCCCGACCCCTCCGTGGGCAGCCAGCAGGTCCCCACACACAGCTCTCCAACGCACACACACACACACACACCCCCGCACCGGGACTGAGCCTCGCAGCCCACCCCCATCTGAAAGGGAGCAGGGGTCCGGCACCAGGGGCTCTGCGTTTCCACTCTGCCACCTGCGAGCTGTGACCTTGCACAGTCTCTCCACCTGACCCCCGACCCTCATCAAACCAGGCCCGTCCGAGCTCGTGAGCAGCGAGGCAGGGCCGGCGGCACCGACAGTCCCCCCTCCGCCCCGCCCAGCCCGCCTCCCGACTCCTGCTCGCTGGCTCCTGGGTTCGCCAGCAGCAGACCCGGGAAGACGGCCCGGGAACCTCAGGAGCCGCCCTGGCCCACCTGCGGTCGTTCTGGCTGATGAAGCCCTCGTTCAGCTTCTCCACGGCGCTGGCCAGCATGGAGCTGGCATCGTTGGCAAAGTCCAGGTCTCGGATCTCAGACACGGGAACCGACACAATGGCAAAGGCCTCCTTGTCCTCCTTGGTGGGGCAGGTGCCCAGCTGCAGGGACAGGAGTCAGCCAGGGCACTCGGGCAAGCCGGCCCCGGCCCGGCCCTGCCCCCGCCCAGCCCCTGCCCCACCCCCCCCACCCCCACCCCTGCCCCCGCCCAGCCCCGGCCCCTGCCCCACCCCCCACCCCCACCCCTGCCCCAGCCCGGCCCCGGCCCCGCCCCAGCCCCCTCCCCCGCCCTGGCCCCGGCCCCAGCCCGCCCCCGCCCTGGCCCCGGCCCCGCCCCGGCCCCTGCCCCCCCGACCCCGCCCCCGCCCCGACCCCGGCCCCGCCCCCGCCCCCGCCCCCGCCCCGCCCCGGCGGCCCCACCATGAGGCGGATGGGCCGCTCCTCCTCCACGTCAATGGGCACGTTGGTGCTCTGGATCCACGTGTTGGTGCAGAGGTGTCGCAGCCGCACATACGAGTTCCTGCAGGAGGACCCGGAGCGTACGCAGCACGCCCCGGCAGCCTGCCCCCCAACGCTTCCCATGTCCCCCCGGACCAGGAGCCAGAGGGGTGACAGCAAACACGCAGGCCCTGCGCTAACCGCTACACTGACCCGGCCCACGCCCACGCCTAACGCTCCCCCAGCCAAGGCTGGTCCACTTGGGGCCGAAGACCACTGGACAGATGGGGGTGCAGACCATGCGGCCCCACAGTGTCGACGTGCATGCAGAAAGCGTGGGGCTGTGGTTATGAAATGTAATGGCCTTTCTGCAGCAAAAAGCAATCTGAGCCCCAAAAGCTCCTGCCCCGAGAGCTGCAGCCAAGGGGTCCTGGCCTGTAGTGCCCCAGGGTCCTCTCACCCACACAGGAGGGGTACACGAGAGTCCCCCTGGACAGAGCATGTGCTTCTACGAGGGCTAACGCCTGACTGACACCAGGGAGCCCCCTGAACCCGCAACGCAGACCCAGTGGGGCAAGCAGCCAGCAGAGCGCTGGAGAAGCCATTCTGACGGAGCAGCACCCAGGACCGGCTCGTGACACTCGTCCACGGGCGGTGAGCTGCCCGCACGGCTCAGAGCTCGGCCCCGGACGGACAGCCTGCCGGCCCTGAGGCCCCCGGCACGCGGCGCCTACCCACCGGGGCACGAAGGAGTCGGTCTTCTGCAGCGTGGTGGGGTCCAGCTCGAAGAGCGAGGCGATGTCGCTGCCGTGGGGCACGGCCACAAGGCGGTACTTTATCTTCTCCCCCGCGTTCCGGCGGCCCGGGCGGCCCTGCGCCCCCGGTGAAGACCCGGCTCAGGCAGGAGCCCCTCCCTCCCCTCAGGCCCCGAACCCCTGCATCCCACCGAGAGGCCTCCCTCGTGCCCGCCCACCCCCAGAGCGATGCACGCCGCTCTTCCCCGGCCCGGAGCCGCTCCTGTCCTCACCACTCCTGCCGCCTTGGGGTCAGAGGCGTCTCCCTTGTAGCTGGGGTTCTCCTGGAGAAACAAGCCGGGAGCTCTTAGACACCACGCTATACCACGTGACACCCCACACGCACTCCGAGACCAAGTTCAGATATGTCCCCCAGGGGTGCCCACCTCAGCCCCGAAACCCATGGGACTCCTGGAGAAGCTGAAGTGTGTGTTTGTCTGTGGGGCTCCGTGGCCCTCCGGAGCCCCAGAGACGAACACACACACACACACACAACGCCCAGGCCACACAACCTGTGCCACAGGACAGACACGGACGCTGGGACGCTCGCTCGCTGTTGTCAACCAGTGCCCAGAGCAGCTCCTGGCCCAGGGCCGGGCACAGTAATTCTTACCGGCTTATTTACAGTCACGCAGTCACTTGGTATGTGCTACATAAACGCGTGATGCAGGGTCACAGACCGTGTCCGCGTGTGGCACGCACCGGGCACACGCCCGCCCTGCCAGGACGCGCCGCCCCCACTCACCTCCGCAGCCAGGTAGTTGCCTGTGGCCAGGTGCTTGAAGCGGTACAGGCCGTTCCAGTGGCCAGCCCCTCCACGGCAGGGGTCGTGGTGGACCACCTGGGGGGGCGGGGTGAGGCGGGGTGAGGCTACCCGCAGGGTGCTCCGGGGGAGGCGTGACAGGCAGGGCACTGGAGGGGCTCACACAGGGGCAGGGACCACCTTCCCCGAACCCCCCGGCGACGGAGGAAGAGGGAGGGGAGCAGCGGAGCTGGAGAGAGGGCCGGGCCGGGGCCGGGGGCAGGGCTCTGACCTCCACCTCCCAGAGGGCGTTGGAGCTGGTGGCCGAGGTGGCGGACTGGCGCAGCGTGGTGCGCAGGAACACCTGCAGCTTGCCCTTGTACTCGTCACACGTCAGGAACTTCTCCTGCTCCGCGTGGAACAGCCGCACCACGTCCCCCTGCGGCGGCGGGGCGCGGCTCAGGAGGGCCCGACCCCGGCCAGCGCTACCTGCCTCCCCGCGGGGCTGCTGGCTGGGCCCCGTGTGCTGCCCTCAGAGCCGGCGGCCGGGGCGGCAGACCCCAAATTCAGAGCCCCCTCAGCTGGGCAGACACGCCCTTACCCAGCGCCCGCCCGCCTTCCGCGTTCACGCCTGCCTGGATCGCCTCCGGAAAGGCCGGCTGGCCCCCAGGCCAACCCCGTCTCCCTCCGTGAAGGCAGGAGGGTGGGCCGCCTGGCGGCATCTCCCCCGCCCTCTCCGCCCTGCCGTCCGCTCCCCGCTGGACCGAGTGGCTGCGTTGCGGGGGCCGGGACCTGGTCACAGCCACAGCGTCGGGCACTGAGACCAAGCTGGACCCTGGCTCCGCTGTTGGCGCCGTGCGACCTGGCTAAGCCCCTCACGTCTCCGGGCCTCACTGTCCTCTCCTGCCAAACGGGAACGCTGGGACCCCCTCGCAGAACGTGGGTCCGAGTTTGGATGACGGGGTTAACTCTACACTCTCAGCGCGTGTCGGCTGCCGTGGGAGCCCTTCGCACGAACCGCGCCCCAGCCCTCCAGCACGCACAGCACTGTCCCCTTTACAGGCAGACACCGGGCACAGGGTGGTGCATGTCCTGTCGACGGTCACGTGGCTAGTGACAAACGGGGCATGAATCGTGCCCTCACCTCTCCGCCACACTCCCACCCAGCAGGCCCCAGGCCCGGCTGCCACTCCCGCTAGTCACTGATGCACTTCCGTCCCCCCTACCCTGCGCTGGACACAAGCCCTCGGCCAGCATCTGCCGAGTGAACGCCTCAGCGGACAAACACAGGGATGAAGGGACACACACAGGTCGGCTCGGTTTCTATGGCAGAACCTGGAGCCTCTGTATCCGCGCAATGCAGGGCGACAGCAAACACGGAGCGAGTGGCTGTGTGAGCTCAGGCCACTTCCGAGTCGCCTGGAGTCCCCCATCGGAGCCGGGAGCCACAACAGGGCCACCCAACCACGTGGGCAGCCCCTCGGGGACCAGCCCAGTGAAGTGTCCTTTGCCAAGCGCTACACAGATTTGGAGCTGGAGCGTGTGATCAGGGAAGGCTTCTGGGAGGAGGCGTCTGGGCTGAGCCTTGATGATGTGTGGAAGGTGCAGGTTTACGAAAGGCACAGAGCAAGGGCGGGTGGGGACAGCCTGGAGGTGGGCGGGCGGGGGAGGGGGGGTGGCCTGAGGGCGCGGGAAGGTGGACAGCCGCCTGGCTGGTGGGGGAGGGGCAAAGGGGGCCCCCCCGCAGGCTTCTGGGCAGGGCCGCAGGGCCGCATGAAGCGGACGCCGGGGGCCTCCCGATGAGGCCGCTCCAGGGCGGTCACCTGTCTCTCTAACAGGTATCAGGGCACCCGCGGATTCCCCAGCCGGGGAGCCCGCGCTCTCTGCTAGCCCTAACCCTGCCCGCCCCGCGCTGCTGCGCCTGGCAGCCCCTGAGGTGCCTCTGAACAGCCCCCTTCCGCCCCGCTCTGGTTGTCAGGGTTCCTCCAATAGCCTCCCCACCCTCCTCCACCCTCTGCTCTGGTCCTCTAGTCTCTGCGCGGTATTTCCCGGCCCATTGCCCCCCACCAAGGCTCGCCCCCTTCCGGCCTGTCCAACCCTGACGTCCTAGTGCCCACACCAGCTGGTCTAGAACACGGCAGGGGGGCAGGGGCCTGGCCCAGATCCACGGAGCAGGCGTGGGGGGCAGGGCAGAGGCTCAAAGGATCTGGCCCACCCCAATGTGGGGGAGCCTGACACCCCCTTAGCAAGAGAGGAAACTGGGGCCAGCCAGGACTCGGAGAGTGAAGAGGGGGTTGTGAGGGCAGAGAGGAGAGGGGAGGGTCAGGCGGGGAGCAGCTGGTACGGGGGAGGGGACCTGTGGGGCAGCAGTGGGGCTGGGGGGTCTCCTTACCCCTTTCAACACCTCATCCAGGTGGTCTCGGAACTGCATGAACAGGTTGATCTTCCAGCTGGTGTTGCAGTTGACGGAGTTGACCTGGGGAAGGGTGGAGACCGTGAGGGCAGGCAGACCGGCCTCGGGGAGAGGGCCGGCACGGAGGGCCGCGAGCGTGAGGGGAGAGCCAGCCCCGCACGGCCCCCAGCCCCGCTGCCCTGGGCTGCCGGCCTGTGCGGTGGGTAATGGGGGCCGTGCGGGGGGCCAGGCGGGAGGGGTCACCTCTCCCCGAGTGGCCCCCCGCCACTCACCTCCTTGCAGCCGGCATTGTCGCTGAGCTCGTAATTGCTGGCGTGCAGGGGCTGCCCAGCGTTGACGGGGTTCAGGATCACCTTGTCCCCCACGACCACCTGTGGGGAAGGCAGGGCGGGTGACGGAGGGAAGGGGGCCTCCTGGCCTCTGGCCTAAGCCCTCACCGGTGCCGGAGCTGTGCCCCCCCACCGCGTCCTCACGTTGTCCCCGTTGCTCCGCAGCTTCCAGAAGGGCTGGATGAAGAGCCAGGAGCCCTCGTTGCCCGTGGCGTCCAGCGTCACCCGCATGGCGTTCTTCTCCAGCAGCGCCGGCAGCCGCTTGTTCACTGTCAGGTACTTGTTGCTCTTCATGTGCAGGAGCTGGGGCGGGGGGCGGGGGTGAGGGGCCCGAGGCCAGCCCACGGGGAGGGGGGCAGGGGGGGCCCTGGACCCTCGATCACAGCCGGATGCAGTCAGACACACAGGCGCACACACACACACACATGCCCTGGCCGGGCCTGGTGATCACAAACACAGAAGCTACATCCTGGCCAGTGTTGCTCAGTGGGTAGTGTCGGCCTGTGGCCTGAAGGGCCCCAGGTTCAATTCTAGTCAAGGGCACATGCCTGGGTTGGGGGCTCGGCCCCAGTAGGGGGACTTGCAGGAGGCAGCTGACAATGATTCCCTCTCACCATTGATGCTTCTCTCTCTCTCCCTCTCCCTTCCTCTCAGAAGTCAGTAAAAGAAAATTTTCTAAAGAGAAGCTAGCACTGTTCTAAATTCCTTACCGCACCATGGCGGGCGATCTGGCGGCAGCCCGGGGGCACCGCCACCGGCTGGTTGTGCCGATGGGGACACGGAGGCGCCGGGAGTTAGGAGCCTGCCCCGTCCCCGCCGATGCGAACCCAGCCCCGGGGCTGCATCGGCGCTGGTGGGCCGTGGGGAGACGCCCCGACCGGCGCCCGGCCACGCGCAGAGTGAGCGGCCCACGGGGGACACCCCCCGCCCAGCAGCCGGCCCGGGGGCGGCTCACCTGGATCACGCTGCCGTACTTGACGACGTCCCCGTGCACCTTCTTGTTCTCCGTGTCGTTCTGCTTCTGCTCCATCTGCGCCGCGTGCTGCACACACACACACACACACACACACACGGGGTGGACGCGGGCACGCAGCTCCCGGCACCGCCCAGGGCGGCCCTCAGAGCCGTCCAGTCCGCCCCCCACTGCTGAGGGGGCCTGAGCGGGTGTGACGGGCAGGCCCAGGCCACCTCCCTCGGAGCCCGCGAGCCCCTGATACCCACACACCCTGGCAGACACCTGAAGCTGAGCCTCACTACCCCATCTCACTGGACTCCTTATGCCCCAACCGGGCACCTGCCCCAGCCCAAACGCTGGCGGGCGTGCTTGGTGCCCCTGCCTCCTCCTCCTCCTCCTCCTCTTCCTCCTCACCCCTCTGTGACTCTCCCTCCCAAAACTGTGTGCCTCCAGGGAGCCTTCCCTGACTGGCCACATCCACCAGGTCCACCTGGTCTCGGGGGTTGGTTTGCATCCCATGAAGGACAGCCTCTCAGGCACTTCTGTCCCCTCCATCAGACTGGGCTCCTGGAGGCTGAGCCCTGTCCCCTCCATCAGACTGGGTTCCTGGAGGCCGGGCCCTGTCCCCTCCATCAGACTGGCACTCCCAAGAGCCTGGGCCCTCCGCCCCTTTCCTCTCTTTAGTCCCATTACCCAGGTCTCCTGACTGAGGCTGGGGGGAAGGGACTGCTGGGGAGCCTCGCCGCGTGCAGGTAGGCCTCTGGGGAGCCTCTCACAGGCCTACAGTATGTGGTGTGCGACACGTGGCTCTGAGTGTGCGTTGCGCACATGTGAGGGTCCCACGCCCCGGACCGATCCCGTTCAGCCCTGGCCTGGGTCCGGCAGGGAGGAAGTCTGTGAGCGCCCCCAGCTCAGCAAGAGCGATGGGGTATTTATAACAGCTCAGGCCCCACCACAGCCTCACCCCAGCCCAGTTCGCAGCTGTGGGTGGGGCCACCCTTCCCCCACCCCATACCCACTCTTCAGGGCAAGGCTCGCAGAGAAGCAAGGCCTGCGTGGGATGGGGCACCAGGGCCAAGGGAGGGTCTCAGAAGCAGGCTGCAGACAGGCCGGGCCCAGAGAAGCCCCTTGCTCTCCTCTGCACGGCCAGAGAGGACTGCCCAGGATGTGCACTGGCCACTGCCCCCGAGAGGCCATGAGCCACCACCAGCCCTTGCACCATGCACCGTCCGTGCCCAGGCCCCACGGCAAACCAAGGAGTGACCACAGACAGCCCTACAAAACAAGGGAGAAGTGACCACAGGTTCTCAAATGCGGTTCCTGGAGCCGGTGGGAACCCCATGGCACCTGGGCGGGCTGTTCACGGCACCGTGGGGTCCAGCTGAAGGGCTGGTGAACCCCCATCTGCCTCTGCTCACTGAGTCATGTGCTTAGGCCGTTCAGCCTGGCAGAGGGCACCTTCTTCTGAGTGGCACAAAGGGGTCCTGTAGCTGAGCGGGTCGCTGGGAGGACACTTCTCCCCCCACCTCACCTCCTCCACAGCAGCCAACACCAACCTCTGCATATTGGGGTTTTAAAGTGGCCCTGCATGCTGATGCACACACAGTGCACACCTCCACACATAGTGCAACCTGCATGAACAGTGTACACCTGCAAGCACAGTGACCATCAGCACACACACAGTGCACACCTGTACACACAGTGCACATCAGCACACACACAGTGCACACTTGCGCACACACAGTGCAACCTGCATGAACAGTGCACACCTGCAGGCACAGTGCACATCAGCACACACACAGTGCACACCTGCACACACAGTGCAACCTGCATGAACAGTGCACACCTGCAGGCACAATGCACATCAGCACACACAGAGTGCAACCTGCACATACAGTGCACATCAGCACACACAGTGCACACCTGCACACAGTGCACATCAGCACACACACAGTGCACACCTGCGCACACACAGTGCAACCTGCACGAACAGTGCACACCTGCAGGCACAGTGACCATCAGAACACACACAGTGCACACCTGCACACACAGTGCAACCTGCATGAACAGTGCACACCTGCAGGCACAATGCACATCAGCACACACACAGTGCAACCTGCACATACAGTGCACATCAGTGCACACCTGCACACACAGTGTAACCTGCACATACAGTGCACATCAGCACACACACAGGGCAACCTGCACACACAGTGCACACCTGCAAATACAGTGCAACCTGCACACACAGTGCACACCTGCACATACAGTGCAACCTGCACACATAGTGCACACCTGCACATACAGTGCAACCTGCACATACAGTGCACATCAGCACACACAGTGCAACCTGCACATACAGTGCACATCAGTACACACACAGTGCAACCTGCACATACAGTGCACATCAGCACACACAAAGTGCACACCTGCACACACAGTGCACACCTGCACACACAGTGCACATCAGCACACACAAAGTGCACACCTGCACACACAGTGCACATCAGCACACACAAAGTGCACACCTGCACACACAGTGCAACCTGCACACACAGTGCACACCTGCACACACAGTGCACACCTGCACATACAGTGCAACCTGCACACACAGTGCACACCTGCACATACAGTGCAACCTGCACACACAGTGCACACCTGCACACACAGTGCAACCTGCACATACAGTGCACATCAGTACACACACAGTGCAACCTGCACATACAGTGCACATCAGTACACACACAGTGCACACCTGCACACACAGTGCAACCTGCACATACAGTGCACATCAGTACACACACAGTGCAACCTGCACATACAGTGCACATCAGCCACACAGTGCACACCTGCACACACAGTGCACACCTGCACACACAGTGCACATCAGCACACACACAGTGCACACCTGCACACACAGTGCAACCTGCACACACAGTGCACACCTGCACACACAGTGCACCATGCACACACAGTGCACATCAGCACACACACAGTGCACACCTGCACACACAGTGCAACCTGCACACACAGTGCACACCTGCACACACAGTGAGTGCAACCTGCACATACAGTGCACATCAGCACACACACAGTGCACACACAGTGCACACCTGCGCACACACAGTGCAATCTGCATGAACAGTGCACACCTGCAGGCACAGTGCACATCAGCGCACACACACAGTGCACACCTGCGCACACACAGTGCAACCTGCATGAACAGTGCACATCAGCACACACACAGTGCACACACAGTGCAACCTGCACACACAGTGCAACCTACACACACAATGCACACCAGCGCACACACAGTACAACCTGCACACACAGTGCACACCTGCACGCACACAGTGCAACCTGCATGAACAGTGCACATCAGCACACACACACTGCACACACAGTGCAACCTGCACACACAATGCACACCAGCGCAAACACAGTGCAACCTGCACACACAGTGCACACCTGCACGCACACAGTGCAACCTGCATGAACAGTGCACATCAGCACACACACACTGCACACACAGTGCAACCTGCACACACAATGCACACCAGCGCAAACACAGTGCAACCTGCACACAGTGCACACCTGCACACACACAGTGCAACCTGCACACACAATGCACACCAGTACAAACACAGTGCACACCTGCACACACACAGTGCAACCCACACACACAATGTACACCAGTACAAACACAGTGCACACCTGCACGCACACAGTGCAACCTGTACACCTTCGCACACAGTGAAACCTGCACACACAGTGCACACCTCTGCACAATGCATACCTGCGCCCACAGTGCACACCTACACACACACACAGTGCACACCTACACACACAGTGCACACCTGTGCAAACACAGTGCACACCTGAATGCACACAGTGCACACCTGCACACACACAATGCACACCTACACACACACACAGTGCACACCTACACACACAGTGCACAGCTGTGCAAACACAGTGCACACCTGAATGCACACAGTGCACACCTGCACGCACACAATGCACACCTACACACACACACAGTGCACACCTACACACACAGTGCACAGCTGTGCAAACACAGTGCACACCTGAATGCACACAGTGCACACCTGCACGCACAGTGCACACCTGCGCACATACCTGCAGCTTCTGCAACAGCACCACGTCGGAGATCTTCTCCTTGTCCTGCTTGGTCTGCTTGGCCTTCCAGTACTGCTTCTGGGCCGAGTAGCGGTTCATGGGGCACACCTTGAAGAGGCAATCTGCAGTGGGCGGGGAAGGACACGGCTCGTCAGGGCTCAGGGCCTCCCCGCACCAAACCTCAGCCTGCGCCCTGCCCTCCAATCCCACTGGCCCCAGGGACAGGCCGAGGAGCAGGCCCGAGATCAGACAGCATCCTGGACTGAGGTCCCAGACACAGGTTTGAGAGCAAGATGTCAGCTGTGGGGGACAAGTGCCCTCCGCCCCACGGAAGACTTATCAGAGGCTCCTGGCGCACCCCTGGCCCTGCCTGTGTCCGGCTTCTGTGGACACTGGCTGCCGGCAGCTGACACCCACATCCTTCTCTGGCCAGCTGCCATCCTGCCCACGGAGGGCTGAGAGGTGCATCCTCCGGCCCCGGGGACAGCAGCCTCCGGAGACTGCCGGTCACCCCCCTCCCGGTGGGACCTGCTCTGGTGAAAGCTGGCCACCCAGCTCCTGGAACTCAAAGAGAAACTGCCCTGAGCAGGCAGGGCCCCGGCACATCGGGAGAAACGAGTGGGTCCAGGTCCAGGGGAGACGGGGAGGGAAGTCAGGCCCTGAGCCGCGGAGCCAGGGCTGCCCTGTGCCCGGCTGGCACCGCCGGCCCGAGTGGGCCTCGCTGCCGGAACAAACTCAGCTTGTTAGGAGAGTGTGTCTCCACGGGGTTCTGCTCCGACCCGAGAGGCAGCTGGTGTCACCCCTCCCGGAAGTCCTGCTTCTTCAGGCTGACGGGAGCTTCCGGGCCCTGCAGGGACCCCACTGCCTGGGCAGAGGAGGCGGGGAGGTGGGGTCACTCCAGGGCAGCGACGGAAATGGGGGCAGTCCTGATGGCGGCACCGGACATTTGGAGGGCAGGACAGACGCTGGCCCGCAGCGCAGCACCGCCAGCGCGACCGGGCCGCAGCGTGCGGGTGACAGCGTGGCTGCTCGGGGCGAGGGGCACGGACAGCCATGTCTGCACGGGGCCAGGAAACCCTGACTTTTCCGGGGTGCCACAGGGAAAAGGAACGGACACAGGGGACACCGTCCTCCGCACTGTCCAAACTTTCCCGGGAGGTCTCTGCTGTTCGGAAAAGGCGTCCCTCACGGCCCCGCCAAGCGCCGGGGCCTGCGAGCTCCCGCCTCCGAGGCCTCCTGGGCCTGCTGCCCGGCCCAGCGTGTGCTTGTAAAGCGCAAGCTGTCCTTCTCATCTTATTGCACACACATTTATACACACATACGTACGGGGGGACAGAGCGAGGGCGGGGGAGGGAGGCTGAGTCACACGCTGCTTTCCTTTTATTTCTCTTTTTGTCACACTTAGAGCATGACACTGGCCTCACCCCCTCCCCAGCTCCTGGCTCCCTCGGACCCGGTCCCCTCCCCACTGTGTATCATATAAACGTGGACATGGGTCGGTCACAGTGCTTTTGGACTCCCCTTCCTCACATTACAGGGGCCGGGCTGCCAGGCTGCCGGCTGGCCTCCGCTGCCCCCACCAGCTCTGCGGGCAGGGCCGCGTGGGGCTCACGCTGTGTCCCCAGCCCCCAGACCGGGCTCAGGGACTGGACTGTCGGCCACATGAACACGTGAAGCTAGAACAACTCCCTCATGTGATATGAGGGGCTTGAATTCAGCCTCAAAGGAGGAAAAGGACGAGGCGGGGCAGGGAAGCAGAGAAAGCGGAGGCGGAGAGAGGCCAGTCACACGGAGGCCCGCGAGCTGAGGCAGGAAGGCGATCGGCCCGGAGACCAGGAGCCGGAGCCAGAGCAGCAGCGAGGCGGCGGCCCGGGCCTGGGCCCGCTGAGCTCCTTGGTCTCCCACAGCCTCCCCGTCCCCGGTGCAGACAGGCCACCGGCTCACTTGGGACTCCTGTCCCTGGCGAGGGCAGGCTCTGGCCCGGGGCTGAGCCGTGGTCACCCTCCACTATGGAGCAACCCAAGCAGAAAACTCAGCAACTGAACTTTTCAAAGGGACGTTATTTCAGACTTAACGAGCTGACAGACAGAGCGGACTCCCCCGGCAGACAATGGAAGGAAGCCGGGGAGATCCGCAACGGCCAAGCTCCTCTCACCCGGGCACGTGCTCACCCCAGAAGACGGGCCTTTCCCTGGGACCGCTTCACCGCCCCGGGGCGGGAGGCCAGGGCGCTGCGCCCAGGCCCCGCGGCCAGCCCTGCTGAGGCCCCTGGGAGGGGCACACCCCCGGCTCGAGCTTGGCTTGGCGCCCGGGCAGGCAGGCGGTGCCCCGGGGCTGGCAGCACACCCTCTCCGAGGAGGGCACCCCTCCTGCTCTACCACCACTCAGACCAGTTCTGCCAATGCAGTAGCCAGCAGGCGCTGAGGCCGGCCGGGCTCTCGGGAACGAGATGCCGCAGGAGGGAACAAGCCCCAGACGCCAGGACCAAACCTGAGGGGACGCCAGACGGCTCCTCTAAACCAGAAGTGCCCACTCTGCGGACGTCGATAAAAGCGGGTCCCGCAGAGAACAGACCCTCTAACGAGGGCACAGCGCCCTGGCCGGTGCGGCTCAGGAGCCGGGGCACCGGCCGCACACCAGGTCTGATTCCGGGTCAGGGCACATGCCCAGGTTTCGAGTTCAGGGTGTGTTGGGGCACGGTCAGGGTGTGGTTGGACACCTGTGGGAGGCAACTATTCGATATTTCTCTCTCACATCTCTTTCTTCATCCTCCCTCCCTCCTTTCCCTCCTCTTTCCTCCCCTGCCCTCCCCTCTCTAAATACGAATTTTTAAAACATGTTTTTAAGTGGCGCAGCTGAATGAAAAAGAACTGAGTGGAATTTCTAGAAATAAAAAGGCTTCAACAAACAAGTGTTAAAACTCACTGAATCTGCTTAACAGAACAGACCGAGCTGCAGAAAATTAATGAAATACTAGCAACCCCTGTGACGGTTGGTGCGCTCCGACCTCCTCTGCCCAATGCCTTCAAGATGACTGGCCCGAGTCTGAGCGAACACTGCGCGGGGCCCCGGGCCAGGGAGGAGCCCAGGGTGCCCCGCTCCCGACTCCCCTCTAGCTTTTCTGGGAACGTACTAGCCCGTAAAGCTGTCTTACTCTCTCACAGGGACCCTCCCTCGGAGGCCCGCCCGAACCCGGCGGAAAGCGCCTGCCGAGCCGGCCAGTGCTCAGAGCCCAGCATGTCTGGGGCCCGGGCACTCTCGTCTCTTCTGGCCGAGCTCCCTGTCCGAAGGCAGCTGTCAGAACCCCAGCGGAGCAGCGCCTCCCTTCTGGCCACACTGTGGGCGGAGGAGGCCAGGCAGCCAGAGGCTGAGCCCACAGGAGCAGCAGCAGCAGGGCCAGGAGGGAAGCCCGGATCCAGGGGCTCCCACAGCAAGGACTGTGTGCTGGGGCGTGTGCCTGTGGGTGAGGGGCCCCGGCTCGTAAGGCTGCAGACAACAAGGTCTTCGCTGACTCAAGAAAATCAAGTGTCCTTCCCTGAAATTAACTACGGTGTGCATAACACCCCAAAGCCACCGCTGCTGCCTAACTCACCAGGGGGACTCCCAGGGCCCCCACAGACCTTGGCAAAGGCAACTGCACATATACACACAAACACACACACTCACACACACACACTCACACACACACACTCACACACACACACTCACACACACTCTCACACACTCACACACACACACACACACACACTCTCATACACACACACACACACTCACACACACACACTCACACACACTCACATACACACTCACACACACTCACACACACTCTCATACACACTCACACACACACACACACACACACACTCTCATACACACACACACACACTCACACACACACACTCACACACACTCACATACACACTCACACACACTCACACACACACACACTCTCATACACACACATACACACACACAAACACACACACACTCTCATACACACACATACACACACACAAACACACACACTCACACACACACACTCTCATACACACTCACACACACTCACACACAAACACACACACACTCACACACACATACTCACACACTCACACACACACACACACTCACACACACTCACACACACACACACACTCACACACACACACACACACACACACTCTCATACACACACATACACACACACACACACACACTCTCATACACACACATACACACACACAAACACACACACTCACACACACACACTCTCATACACACTCACACACACTCACACACAAACACACACACACTCACACACACATACTCACACACTCACACACACACACACACTCACACACACTCACACACACACACACACACTCACACACACTCACACACACACACTCACACACACTCACACACACTCACACACACTCACACACACTCTCATACACACACACACACACTCACACACACTCACACACACACACACACACTCACACACACTCACACACACACACACACACTCACACACACTCACACACACTCACACACACTCACACACACTCACACACACTCACACACACTCTCATACACACACACACACACTCACACACACTCACACACACACACACACACTCACACACACTCACACACACACACACACACTCACACACACACACTCTCATACACACACACACACACTCTCACACACACACACACTCACTCACACACACACACACACTCACACACACACACACACACACTCACACACACACACTCTCATACACACACACACACACTCTCACACACACACACACAAACACACACACACACTCACACACACTCACACACACACACTCTCATACACACACATACACACACTCACACACACACACACACACACTCACACACACTCACACACACACACATTCACACACACTCACACACACACACACACACAAACACACACACACACTCACACACACTCACACACACACACTCTCATACACACACATACACACACTCACACACACACTCTCACACACACACACACTCACTCACACACTCACACGCACTCACACACACTCACACACACACATGCACACACACTCTCTCACACACACAGGCACACGCGCACACGCACACGCACACGCACACTGACACACAGTCACACACACGCACTCCCCAAATGGGTCAGTGTTCAGAAAAGTGTGAAAAGCACCAGTGGGGACTTTCAGGACCAAACGCCGCTCAGGGAACAAAGCTCTCCGGTCACAGTAACGTGCCTGCCAGTCCTGTACAAATCATGCGAACAGTGGCTTATCACTCTTTAACCCTGTAGACCCAACCTGCAGCAAACACCCAGGCCTGCGGTGCTCGGAGAGGACGGAAGCGCTTCCGTCCGGACGCTGCGCACCGACCGTGTGCCCGGCAGCGACGGAGGCGCGAGGCGGCCGCGGGAGGGCGGAGCGGCTGTGACGCCGGTCTACGTGGTGACGAGGGAGAAGCTACAGCGGCGGCGGGCCGCCTTCGGGAGGACTGGAGAGCCGGGGGCGGGCCAAGGGGCTAAATTGTGGAACAGGCCCAGCATGTGGAGGCCTGGGAGGAGCGGCGGGAGGGAGGCTGGCGAGAGCTCAGGGACTGCTTTCTGCGGCCGCGCCGCCCGAGCCGCAAACTGGGCGGTCCCGGGCGGCCCACGGGGGCAGCTGGCGGCGCAGGCCCGGCCCCGCGGGCCCCGCAGTCTCCCCGCCCGTCGTTTGTCCTAGGAGCACACCTGCATCTGTACAGAGTGACGGGACCCGGCCCTCCCTGCAGCACCGGCAGGAATGACACAGAGCAGCAACTGGCCCTGGCTGGGAGGGTCAGTGGGCAGGGGCACTGTCCACTCCAAACACCAAAAGGCTGCTGGGCCCGCACAGGAGGCAAATGACGAACGTTTCTCTCTTACATCGACATGTCTCTCTCCCCCTCCTCTCTCTCTAAAATCCATAAGAACATATCCTCAGGTGAGGATTAAAATAAAAGGCTAGCAACAGCCCAGGTGCCAATCAGAGGGACCGGTTAATGGTACCACAGAGCCCATGCCCGGTGGCTGGAGGGCGGGATGCAGACACGGCTGCGGCAGGTGTCCGCCCACCGTGGGGGGACAGGCCGGTCACGGGAGGATGGTGCTGCCTGAGTGCGCTCACGGGAGGCACTCGGAGCAGTCAGGCCCGGGACCGAGCCCAGCGGCAGGCTCAGTGGTGAGCATCGGCCTGGGACCGAGCCCAGCGGCGGGCTCAGCGGTGAGCAGTCAGGCCCGGGGCCGAGCCCAGCGGCGGGCTCAGTGGTGAGCAGTCAGGCCCGGCGCCGAGCCCAGCGGCGGGCTCAGTGGTGAGCAGTCAGGCCCGGGGCCCAGCCCAGCGGCGGGCTCAGTGCTGAGCAGTCAGGCCCGGGACCGAGCCCAGCGGCGGGCTCAGTGGTGAGCAGTCAGGCCCGGGACCGAGCCCAGCGGCGGGCTCAGTGCTGAGCAGTCAGGCCCGGGGCCCAGCCCAGCGGCGGGCTCAGTGCTGAGCAGTCAGGCCCGGGACCGAGCCCAGCGGCGGGCTCAGTGCTGAGCAGTCAGGCCCGGGGCCCAGCCCAGCGGCGGGCTCAGTGCTGAGCACCGGCCTGAGAACCGGGAGGTCCAGGTTCGGTCCCCGGGCACAGGCCCGGGTTGTGGGCTTGTTCCCCGGCTGGGGCGTGCAGGAGGCAGCCGATCCATGATTCTCTCTCATCACTGACGTTTCTTCTCTCTCTCACTCCCTCTTCCTCTCTGAGATCCAGAAAAACTCATGGAGATGAAAAGTAGAATGGTGGGTGCCAGGGTGGCGGTGGGAGCCGCGGATGGGGGGTTATTATTTCATGGGTACATAGAGAAAGAGGGCTCAAAATTTCTGTGTGCAAACAAGGAAAGATCTCCAGCAGGACTGCTCCACAGTAACATGTATGAAATAAAAACAGGAAAACATAACACAGGGTACACAGGAGAGTGGTCATGTGAACACACGTCTGTACTTGCATGAAGAACCACGGGGACCAGAGAAAAGAAGGGAGGGGCGGCTGAGGGCCAGTCGTGGGAGGGAGGCTGTCCACCCTGCACGATGCGTTGAGGTTTGACCTGGGCGAATAAATTACCCCCAGGTTTTCTAACGGGTTGTCCCTGGAAAAGGGCTGGGGTCGGGCGGGGCAGCGAGGGCGAGTGAGGATGGGGAGGGGCACTGCTTCCATCTCATCCTGGAGCTCGTCCTTGTATTACTTTTTTAAACGTGTTTTTACTGATTTCACCAGCTCCCCACGGGGGACCGAGCCGGCGTCTCGGGCATGTGCCTTGGCTGGGAATCGAACCCGTGATCTCCTGGTTCATAGGTCAACAGCCAACCAATCAGCCGGCTGGATGGTCTTTTTTCACAAAAAGAAAAAAATTAAGAACAAATTTTTAAGTGGCAAGTCAGCACATGAAAAGACGCTGAGTCTCTCCAGTCGTCGGAGGACTAGAGACTGAGCCGCAGTGAGATGCCACTTCACACCGGCCGGACGCCACCCAGGGAGCAGGCCGGAGCGAGGGCGCACCCGCAGGCGGGGGGGGGGGGGGGGGCCGGCGGGGGGGTGACGGCACAGCCCCCACACAGGACCCCTCCTCGGGACACACCCAGAGGCCTGGCTGGCGGGCGCGGAGCGGCTCTGGGGGAGTGTCATCACTCCGCAATCAGACAGACAGCTAGAGCCACTCAAACCGGAGCGGGCACGCAGGGAGGCGGCCTTTAACCGGTGGGGAGCCGCAGTCCCTGTATCGCTCCCGGGACAGCCCAGGTGCTCGAGGCAGCACGCCGGCCGGCTGGCCACGCCAGGCTCTGGTGTTCTTAGAGCGTGTGCCCAAGGGGCGGGGCGGGGGGGGGCGGGGGGGAGGAGGGGGAGACTTTAAAGATGAGAAGATCTGAAATCAACGTGGTGGAAAGATCTGGTAGAGTGCAGCAGTGGGTACATGGGTGTGTCCTCTTGTGTAGAGCTGATGTCTTAATAATAAAAATAACAATAAACTGAGCTTGGAAAATGGAAGGTAGAGGAGAGGCATAGGGTGGGGTGCTGGACCAGCCTGCCAGCACCCCATCACCCTTCCCAGCACCTGCCCCCAGCAGTGCCGGAGAGGCAGGCCCGCACACACTTTCCTGGGCTCCCTGCAGCTGGGCTGTGAGCTCCGAGCTGCCCTGAGGTGGGGAGTGGGGGTGCGGTCACAGGGCCCCAGCCACAGGAGAGAAAGGGCTCAGGGCGAGAGCAGGCAGCACCCAACTCCGAGCAGCCCCAACCCCAAGACCCGGAGCACAGCAGAGGGCATGGGGGCCCTGCCCGCTGGGCAGCAGCAGCCGCCTCCCAAGGCCCTGCAGACTCTGGAAAGAATTCGCGGGGCCTGCTGGGGCACGGCGGGGCCCTGGAAGATGGCTAGCGCTGAACCCACAAACAAGGCGCAGCAGGCGCTGATGGAGCCAGGGTGGGGCCCCGCGGGATAGGCTGGCCTGGGGTCCTGGGGAGCAGGTGAGGGGAGAGGGACAGCTCACAGTCCCAGGGTGGCCTTGGGAGGCGGCCGCCCCGCCCACCTCTAGCCGCAGCCCCACGTGCCCGCTCTGACCTCCCGGGCCGGGGCGGCCGGAGACAGGGGGCAGAGAGCCAGACTCCGGGCTGGAGGCCAAGCCCCACAATTCTCTTCTCTGGGCTTCAGCCTCAAACCTGAAGCACCTGGAGTTCTCTTGCCTAAGCTCTAACGCTCCACCTTGGACCCCCAGCCACGAGGGACCTCGACCCACTCCCTGCGACACCACAGGCCGGACCTGGGCAGAGGGTGGAGGCTGAGGCCCCGATTCCATCCCGGGAGCTGGCTGGGCGGAGGCGGCCCTGCAGCCGGGGCCGGAGAGGCCTGCGCACGGCTCGGGGAATGGGGGAGGAAGAGAGGGGAGGAGCGGGAAGGGGTGAGGGGAGGAGGGCAGCGAGTCAAAGGAGCATTTGTTCTGCGAAGTGGCCCCAAACTCTGTCCACTGAAACACTGGCAAGTCTTCCTCTGCCACACCCACTCTGACAGCGCCTGTCCCAGCACAAAGCTGCGACACTCCTCTCCGCTCCCTCCAGGCCCCCTGCCTGCACAGCCACCCTGGACCCTCACCACTCTCTCTCCTGCGCAGTTCTGCCCAGCATTTGCCTAAACCCCTCGCTTGGCGAGGAAGTCCGCCCTCCTGCAGCTGCTTCAAAGCCTCCCCATTCGGGCTGAGGAGTGACCGCTTCCCCTCCCCACTCAGCACCCCAGACCCAGGGCAGGCGTGCTCAGAGCTGCCCTCACACAGGAGACCTGCACCAGCCCCCAAAGTCCCCAGACCCCAGGCCCAGGGCTCTGGAGGCTGGGCTCCGCCGGGGCTCCGGTGGGCTGGCCAAAAAGACCCAGAGCGGCTGGGGGGGTCGGGGTGGGGATAACTGAACACACGGAGCAGCAGGTCAGACGCGCGCGGTGGAGAAACGAACGTAGGGGAGGGAGATTACGGGGAGGTCAGAGAATGTCCCACCGAGGATATGGGACCTGAAGCCGCAGGCAGCGTGAGCCGTGTGGATACTGGGAAGAACCTTGCTGGCAGAGGGAAACAGCAGGTGCAAAGGTGGGGGCGGGGGGGGTGACGCCTGTGAGGAACCGCAGGAGACTGGTGCGGCTGGAAGGAAGGCTGAGGGGTAGAGCCCAGGGGAAGGCATGAGCAAGAAGGTGAGGAGAGGCCTGGGCCACAGGCCGCTCCCCCAGACCCAGGCGTGTCCCCGAAGACTCCCAAGCAGGAGCTCCACAGTAGACATGGGGACCCTCTGCGGGCTGGGAGGAACCCCCTCTTCTCTGCACTCCATGGGTGGGCAAGGCCCAGGCAGGCAGGCAAGGTTGCCACAAGGACACCTTAAATCCCGCTCCCCCAGCACCCCTCTCGGGGACAACGGAGCTCTTCTCCCCAGGAGGAGCAGCTCGTGGGCAGAAGAGGGGCAGGGCCAGGCCAGGCATGTCCCTGCCTGCGCGGCTCTGTCCCGCCCAGGAGCCGGAGCCGGAGCCGGAGCCGTCTGGCTGGCTCAGCCCCCAGGGGATCACAAAACACCTTGCCTGGCTGGCCAGTGGCAGCTGGGCCCCTCCCCTCGTCGGGCCCTGTGGCGTGGGGCGCCGGGCCTCCGATCACGGCCACGGGGGACGGGGAGGCCGGGGGGCAAGGCCTTTGCCAGGGTGACTCAGCAGGGCCAGTCTGGTCCACCAGCTCCCGAGGGCGGCAGTCCTCCGGGGGGCAGGGCTGGGGACAGGAGGGGCAGGAGGGGGGCCTGGAGCCCCTCGGGTCCAACGCCACAGAGAGGGCCCTCAGCCCGGGCCTCCTGCCGCCTGGGGAAATTCTCTTCCGCCCCAGTCCCCCCAAAACGCCCAGTCACAGACAAAGAAAGCCCTGTGGCTGGTGGGGATGGGGGGGCCGGAGTGGGAGTGCCGGAGGCGGGCGTGGCCTGGGAGCCAGCGGGGAAGCGAAGGTCTGAGCCAGGCCCCGCAGTGGGGGGGCTCCAGCAGCCTGGGTGACCCGCAGGCCCTGGGACTGAATGGCCTGAGGGGCGTCCCAGGCCAGGCTCGGCAGCCTGGGAGGGGAACTTGCAGTGGGGGCGGAGGTCTTACCTCGGAACTTCTTGGGGGGGTTGTCCAGGTCCCCGGCAGCGGGCTCCACCACGCAGCGGTCATCCACCAGCCTGGGGATAAGGCAGCGGGGTCAGCGGAGGAGACCCATCTCCCCACAGCCCTCCCGCAGGCGGGACGAGACACGGGAGGCCTCCGGTGATCCCGCAGCGCCCACAGCCGCACCATGTCTTCCCCTCCACTGGTGAGAGGCAAGACCTCTCGGCGTGGAGATGGGGGAGCCCCCAGGAAAAGCAGGAAGATGTACCCCCTCTCCCGTCCCCACGGGAGCCTGGGCTGTCACACGCTGTGGACGTAACTCCTGTCACAAGCCAACCCTGTGCACAGACCTGAAAGGGCGGTGGGTGGTGGGGGAGGGAGAGAGAGGGAGCAGGGGAGGGAGATAGAAGGAGGAAAGAAGGAAGAGAGAGGGAGCAGGGGAGGGAGAGAGAGGGAGCAGGGGAGGGAGAGAGGGAGCAGGGGAGGGAGAGAGAAGGAGGAAAGAAGGAAGAGAGAGGGAGCAGGGGAGGGAGAGAGAGGGAGCAGGGGAGGGAGAGGGAGGGAGCAGGGGAGGGAGAGAGAGGGAGCAGGGGAGGGAGAGAGAGGGAGCAGCGGAGGGAGAGAGAGGGAGCAGCGGAGGGCGAGAGAGGGAACAGCGGAGGGAGAGAGAGGGAGCAGCGGAGGGAGAGAGAGGGAACAGGGGAGGGAGAGAGAGGGAGCGGGGGAGGGAGAGAGGGAGAGAGAGGGAGCAGCGGAGGGAGAGAGAGGGGACAGTGGAGGGAGAGAGAGGGAGCAGGGGAGAGAGGGAGAGAGGGAGCAGGGGAGGGAGAGAGAGGGAGCGGGGGAGGGAGAGAGAGAGGGAGAGAGAGGGAGCAGCGGAGGGAGAGAGAGGGGACAGTGGAGGGAGAGAGAGGGAGCAGGGGAGGGAGGGAGAGAGGGAGCAGGGGGAGGGAGAGAGAGGGAGCAGGGGAGGGAGAGGGAGGGAGCAGGGGAGGGAGAGAGAGGGAGCAGCGGAGGGAGAGAGAGGGAACAGCGGAGGGAGAGAGAGGGAGCAGGGGAGGGAGAGAGGGAGGAAAGAAGGAAGAGAGAGGGAGCAGGGGAGGGAGAGAGAGAGGGAGCAGGGGAGGGAGAGGGAGCAGGGGAGGGAGAGAGGGAGCAGGGGAGGGAGAGAGAGGGAGCAGGGGAGGGAGAGAGGGAGGAAAGAAGGGAGAGAGAGAGGCAGGGGAGGGAGAGAGGGAGGAAAGAAGGGAGAGAGAGGGAGCAGGGGAGGGAGAGAGAGGGAGGAAAAAGGGGGGGAGAGAGGGAGCAGGGGAGGGAGAGAAAGGGAGCAGGGGAGGGAGAAGAGGTAGAAGGGGGAAGGGAGAGAGGGCAGGAGAGGGAAAGAGGGAGCAGGGGAGGGAGAGAGGAGCAGGGGAGGGAGAGAGGGCAGGAGAGGGAGAGAGGGAGCAGGGAGGGAGGAGAGGGAGCAGGGGAGGGAGAGAGGGCAGGAGAGGGAGAGAGGGAGCAGGGGAGGGAGAGAGGGAGCAGGGGAGGGAGAGAGGGCAGGAGAGGGAGAGAGGGAGCAGGGGAGGGAGAGAGGGAGCAGGGGAGGGAGAGAGGGAGCAGCGGAGGGCGAGAGAGGGAACAGCGGAGGGAGAGAGAGGGAGCGGGGGAGGGAGAGAGAGAGGGAGAGAGAGGGAGCAGCGGAGGGAGAGAGAGGGGACAGTGGAGGGAGAGAGAGGGAGCAGGGGAGAGAGGGAGAGAGGGAGCAGGGGAGGGAGAGAGAGGGAGCGGGGGAGGGAGAGAGAGAGGGAGAGAGAGGGAGCAGCGGAGGGAGAGAGAGGGGACAGTGGAGGGAGAGAGAGGGAGCAGGGGAGGGAGGGAGAGAGGGAGCAGGGGAGGGAGAGAGAGGGAGCAGGGGAGGGAGAGGGAGGGAGCAGGGGAGGGAGAGAGAGGGAGCAGCGGAGGGAGAGAGAGGGAACAGCGGAGGGAGAGAGAGGGAGCAGGGGAGGGAGAGAGGGAGGAAAGAAGGAAGAGAGAGGGAGCAGGGGAGGGAGAGAGAGAGGGAGCAGGGGAGGGAGAGAGAGGGAGCAGGGGAGGGAGAGAGGGAGCAGGGGAGGGAGAGAGGGAGCAGGGGAGGGAGAGAGGGAGCAGGGGAGGGAGAGAGAGAGGCACGGGAGGGAGAGAGGGAGGAAAGAAGGGAGAGAGAGGGAGCAGGGGAGGGAGAGAGAGGGAGGAAAAAGGGGGGAGAGAGGGAGCAGGGGAGGGAGAGAAAGGGAGCAGGGGAGGGAGAGAGGGAGCAGGGGAGGGAGAGAGGGAGCAGGGGAGGGAGAGAGGGAGCAGGGGAGGGAGAGAGGGCAGGAGAGGGAGAGAGGGAGCAGGGGAGGGAGAGAGAGGGAGCAGGGGAGGGAGAGAGGGCAGGAGAGGGAGAGAGGGAGCAGGGGAGGGAGAGAGGGAGCAGGGGAGGGAGAGAGGGCAGGAGAGGGAGAGAGGGAGCAGGGGAGGGAGAGAGGGAGCAGGGGAGGGAGAGAGGGCAGGAGAGGGAGAGAGGGAGCAGGGGAGGGAGAGAGGGAGCAGGGGAGGGAGAGAGAGCAGGGGAGGGAGAGAGGGAGCAGGGGAGGGAGAGAGGTGGGAAAGGCAAAAAGAGTAAAACAGACACAGGGAAGAAACAGGCGAGAGGACTGAAACAGCACAGGGAAGGTATGAGACCCCGACCAGAGGAGCCAGCCTCACAGACAGAACAGAACATCCGCCCTCCCCCCCGTCAGGCCCTGTCATCCCCGCCTCTTTGGCCACCTTGGGCCTAAAGTTCCCCCCTTACACCACGGCTGGATTAATCCTAAATCTCTGGAGGACATCCATCCACCACCCACCACCATCCATCCATCCATCCATCCACCATCCATCCATCCATCCATCCCACCCACCATCCATCCATCCACAATTCATCCACCCACCTACCCATCCATCCACCCACCACCCACCCACCATCCACCTACCCACAACTCACCCACCCACCCACCATCCATCCATCCACAACTCATCCACCCACCTACCCATCCATCCACCCACCACCCACCCACCATCCACCTACCCACAACTCACCCACCCACCCACCATCCATCCATCCCACCACCATCCATCCACCATCCATCCATCCCACCACCATCCATCCATCCACAACTCATCCACCTACCACCCACCTACCCATCCATCCACCCACCACCCACCCACCATCCACCTACCCACAACTCACCCACCCACCCACCATCCATCTACCATCCATCCATCCACCCACAACTCATCTACCCACCACCCACCCAACCATCCATCCATCCACCACTCATTCATCCATCCATCCATCCACCCACCACCCACCCATCCATCTACGCACCACTCATTCATCCATCCATCCCACGCACCCACCACCCACCCATCTACCCACCACTCATTCATCCATCTACCCACTCATCCACCCATCCATCCATCCCACCCACCCACCATCCACCCATCCATCTATCCACCACTCATTCATTCATCCATCCATCCATCCACCCACCACACACCCATCCATCTACCCACTCATCCACCCACCCACCCACCACCCACCCAGCCATCTCTCCACCACTCATTCATCCATCCATCCATCCACCCACCCCGCACCCATCCATCTACCCACTCATCCACCCACCCATCCATCCCACCCACCCACCACCCACCCAGCCATCTCTCCACCACTCATTCATCCATCCATCCATCCACCCACCCCGCACCCATCCATCTACCCACTCATCCACCCACCCATCCATCCCACCCACCCACCACCCACCCAGCCATCTACCCACCAATCATTCATCCATCCATCCATCCACCCACCCATCCATCTACCCACCACTCATTCATCCATCCCACCCACCCACCCACCACCCATCCATCTACCCACTCATCCACCCATCCATCCTTCCCACACACCCACCCACCACCCATCCATCTACCCACTCATCCACCCATCCATCCTTCCCACCCACCCACCACCCACCCATCCATCTACCCACCACTCATTCATCCATCCATCCATCCACACACCCACAACCCATCATCACCTATCCATCTATCCACCCATCCACCCATCACCCATCTATCCATCCACCCACCACTCATTCATCCACCCACCACCACCCACCCATCTATCCACCCATCCAATCCTATATTTAAAAGTCTTCAAAGCCACCCCAACCTCTAGAATAAAGCGATGATGATAACCCAACATTTCAGAGACCGACTGTATCTCAGCACTTCACAATTCTTACTTCTGAATTCTCACCCACTTCCCCACAAGGGATAGTCATTTGTACCATTTTACATATGAGAAAACTGGGTTTGGAAGTTAAATATGCAAAATAGGCAAGGTATAACCTTTTGTGTATATTAGTTCCAGAAACAGATACTATAACTCTTGTTGAATTGTCTGGATAATGTTTAAGAAATTTACCTTTAGTCTTCTGCTAGCCTAATTTTTTTCCAAAATAAAAGAGTGAATTTTTTGTTGTAGTTAATCGTCACCCAAGGATATTTTTTTCCACTGACTTTTAGAGAGTGTTGAAGGAAGGGAGGGAAGAACGGAGGGAGAAGGAAGACAAGGGAGAGAGAGAAACATTGATGTGAGAGACACATCAATTGGTTGCCTCCTGGAAGTGCCCGCGGGGCAGGAGAACCAGTCTGCAGCCCAGGGACATGCCCTTGACGGGGAATTGAACCTGTGACCCTTTGGTGCGCGGGTCAATGCTCTAACCACCGAGTAACACTGGCCAGAGCAAAAGAGTGAATTTTTCATGTCAAAAAAAAGTTAAATAATTTGCCTGAAATCACACAGCTGATTCTAAAGCCTCCCTCTGCTCCGCCCCTCCTTAGTTCGGCTAACAAGGCCTTTTGTGATCTGACCTCCCTGGCTAACCTCACAACCTCCTTGCTCCAGCTGTGCTAACCCTCCAGGTGATCCCACAGTCTCTGGAGCTCTCATCTCTACAGAGATGGTCTTGGCAGCCCGCACTGCCCTTCACTCGCAGCCACCCTGGCTCCCCGCCACGCCCTGGGCGCACCAAGCTCTGCTCATTCTCCCACACTCGGCCCTCTTCCCCTCCTCTGGGAGGAGTGCTTGGCCAGTGGCTCCCTCCTCTGGGCCTCCCTTCCCAGTGTCCCCACCGCCCGGTCCTGGCCGCTCCTGCTGCACGTCTCTTTCTACGGCAGCTGCTTCCTGTGTCCACACCGAGTTCCTTGATGACAGGACCTGTGTTTCCCCCTTTGCCACCACCAGCAGTGACGCCCATGGTAATAACAGCAAGTGGGTTTTATTCCCCATGTTTCCATACATCGCTTGTGAATTTTCTAACTCGGCTCTGCTCTTATTTGCATTTTGCGGGCAAAGAAACCACAGCACGGAGATGTGAGGCCGTCTGGGAGGGACACGGGCCCGCAGCAGCGGAGCCGGGCTCTGAAGCCGGCCGGGAGCAGAGCAGGAACTGGGCAGGGTGCCGTGTGGGGCGTCGCAGTGAGAGGGCCGCTCTGTCCCCCTCCCTCCCCGGCCGCCAGCAGGGGCTGTCCTCGGCTCTCTCCCCTTCTCCATCTGCTCTCACGCCCTTGGTCACTTCAGCCACTCTCATGCTTCAAAACACCCCTTCCACTCACTGGTGATCCCGCGCCCCCTCCGCCGGCCCTCTCCCCCAAAGGCCAGCCTCAGAGGTCTCGCTGCCTATTCTGAGGTTCAAAACTGAGCTCCAGGTCTATCTGCTGCCTAAATGGGCTCCTCTGAAGTCCCCCCCGTCCCAGGCCATCCCTTCTGGAGCCAAACACCTTGGGCCAGTCCTGGCTCCCCTCTTCCACTCACCCTCACACCTACTCTGTCAGGGAACCCGACCTCGTCCCTGTCACCACCGCCCACTCGCCCGCCAGCCCTCAGTGGATCTCTGTAACTGCCTCTTCCCTGGTCTCCTGCCAGCCCCTCCCTCCCCCGCCACCCGGCAGCAGAGGGAAGCGGGGAGGGAGACACAGACTTGCTGTCCCATCATCCATGCACTCATTGGTTGATTCTTGTTCGGTCATGAAACCTGCAAGCTGGTGTACCGGAGGCTGCTCTCACCAGCCGCGGCGCCAGGCCAGGGCTGAGGGCTCTCTTTAAAAATCACTAGTAAGTTCACCGAAACCGGTGCGGCTCAGTGGATAGAGCTTCAGCCTGCAGACCGGAAGGTCCCAGGTTCGATTCCAGTCAAGAGCACGGACCTTGGCTGCGGGCACATCCCCAGTGGGGGGTGTGCAAGAGGCAGCTGGTTGATGTTTCTGATTTTCTATCCCTCTCCCTTCCTCTCTGTGAAAAATCAATAAAATACGTATTTTTTAAAAGTTACTAGTAGGTCAAGCCGGCTCAGTGGCTGAGCATCGGCCTATGAACCAGGAGGCCATGGTTTGGCTCCCCAGTGTGAGGCCGGCGGCAGGCAGCCAGTCGGTGACTCTCTCTCACCAGGGATGTTTCTATCTCTCCCCCCACCGCTCTGCAGTCCACAAAAATATATTTAAAAACAAGCAAACAAAAGGTAAGTCAAATCAGGGCAGCGCTCTGCGCAGAACTCTAGAGCCATTCATCTTAGAGCACAGACCACACACCAAAGTCCTGAAAGACCCCTCGGCTCCGGACTTCGTCTCCTCCTGCCCCTCGCCCCCTGCTCAGCACGCCCCCTGGGCCCCACAAACCTTCCTGGGCATCTGGCGCTGCCTCTTCCCTCCGCCTGAACCCTCTGCCCCCAGGTGCCCTCGGGGCTCCCTCCCTCACCTCCCTCAGACCTTGGCTCAAATCCCCCATTCCCCTGGGCACCCTCCCTAACCCCCTTTTCAAAATTGTAGACTGCTCTTCCCCACGCTCCCTCCACTTTCCTGCCTCACTGTTCACCGCACCCACCGCCACCCGGCCCGCTGTATGTTGTACTACTTATTTTGGGCACTGTCGCCCCAACCTCACGGGATGGAAGGTGCACGAGGACAAGGACGCGGCTGTGTTGCTCCCTCGGGGTCCCCCGCACCCAGACCACCACCTGGCGCAGCGCAGGCCCCGGGAGCCACACAGGGAGTGAATTAATTCATTTACCGGCTGCTGAGGGAAGTGCTTAAGAAGCCAAAGATAAGGTCCCTGCCTCTGGGAGTTTAAATCTTGTTGGGAGGGCACTCACACACTCGGAGGAGTTAATGACATAAGGAATATGCATTGGTGCCAACTGGCGGCACCAGCTGTGGATTTCGTGGGCATCAGGGAAGGGAGAGGTCAGAGTCTGGCCAATCATCAAAGGTGAGAAAGAACCGGCAGGGCTGTGAAGAGCCTTGAATAATTCATAGAATTTCCTGTGAGACTTTCTCGTGAATCAGATTAGCTGGTCGTCTCTTAGCAAAGCCCTTATCTAGGAGGAGACGTTTTGGTGGGGGAGGGAGAGAGCCTGGGCCAGGTCCCAGGATGCGCGCACAGGGCAGCGCCCAGCCCCCACCCTGACAAGCACAAGGCCTGTGGAGGCCCCTCCTCTGAGTCCCTGCCAGGGGAGAGCCCCGCCCCCACGTCAGACCCCCTCCCCTGGGAACGCCCTGCCTAGCTCACACGGGCAGGAAAGCCACGCAAATGCAGGTGCCCCTGGCTGTGTGCAATCCCCCTGGACCAGCCCACCTGCCCGCCCACTCGGGCACAGCCTCTGAGGCCCCTCCCGGCGCCCAGGGGTCTGGAAAGCATTTCGCAAGCGGGAAGGCCACTTAGAAACGGGGGCGACTGGGCTGAGGAGAATTTCAAATGCGGTTGGGATCCCAGGCCCACAGCCCAGAGGGGACAGCAGCAGCCTGTAGGAGGGGCTCCCAGGCATCAGGAGAACAAGGCCAGTAGTGGGACTTGCAGAGGTTCCTCAGGCTCCGAATC